>JAPYZE010003217.1:0-13596 GCA_030522805.1 Leptomastidea abnormis | reverse complement strand
ATATATATATATATATATATATATGTATATAAGAGAAAGAAAGATATAAGGTTGAGTTGTAATATTCGTGAATATGCTTCGTTTTGAATATCGCGCTCTGTATATATATGGAAGGTGACTGACGACACGCGCTTATAACTGAAACCGATTAGGGATATGATGATCCTGATGCTTGTATCTATATGTATTATGTCAGAGCTGGCTCAGCTTTTTGCTGCTTGTATAATTATTATTATTATTGTTTTGCAAAATTTTTTATAAACCGATTATTTTTTTTTTCTTCCTTAATTAATGCTCAAATTGAAAAATAAACTTTCTTGCTTAAATTACTCGTTGACGTTACATGTCGCTTTTTTTTTGTCTTTCTTCTCGACGACTATGATTCATCCAATTAGCTCTATAATAGTTGGAAGATTTTTTCTTTTTTTTTTTGCAATGATGTTACAATGTGTTGCTTACAGGTAATGACGTCTGGTTAATAAATTTAAAATTACACAATTGTAAATGATTGATTGGTATTTTACTTTAATATCTATAGTTATATTTTGTGGATGTGCAAGAGAATAAATTTTTTTTTTTTTTTTTTGTAGCAGAAACAGCAACAAAAAATGTATTTAAAGTTTTAACGTTGTAGCAAATTACAAGGTCTATAGTCAAGAGTTTATTGTTTTTTAAGCACATTAAATGACAAGTAAAATGTAAATTTTTTTTGGTATTTACAAATAGGCTATGAAGAGGTAAATGAAGCATAAAAAGAATATAGTTTGAATCCTTTTATTTACGTGTAATTATCTAACTACTAAGATTTGAAATTTACTGTTAATTTATTAAACATTAAAAATAATTTTTATAAAATTTAGTAGAATTTATTCCTTGTAATTAAAGTTAACACATTTGGGCTTATGGTATTTGAATAAAAACCTGTAATTTGAAACTTATGTTTTTTAAATAATTATCCAATCATTAAAAAAAAAAGAAAGAAAAAAGAAAAGTACAAGTAAATGTTAACATTTTCGTTTCTTTGAAAGAGTAAATGATTGGAAAGGTAAGTACATACTTATGCCTAGAATTACGCTTTTTCCCCTCCCTATAGAAATAGCGTGCATAGTGTGTCGGTCTTGCAAAAAAAAAAAAAAAAAAAAAAAAGAAAGAAAAAAAAGGAAAAGGATGACGAGTATCGGTACAGAGAGGCGTATTCTTCATGAAGCAACTTTCTTCTCTCTGAAGCAACAACTCAACTATGGCTCCCGTGTCTATATATACCTTATACCAAGAGATAATAATAAAGTTAACTTACGCGAAATGGCTCAACTGTCGGCAGCTCAATTTCTGGGATGCCGGATCTCAGGTACGGACGAAGATGATGTAGCGCTCCTATTAGACATGACTTTAATTCTGGATCACTTTTTGAACACTGCTTCACGTACTCAGCTGAAATTTCAAATTTTTTAATTAAAGTCAATGTTATTTTTTTTTTTTTTAGTTGTGAAACAATTTTATTTTATTCTTTTCTTAAATAATATTATATTTGTCTTGTAAACCTTTTATTTTTCTCATGTTTGTGCTTTATTTTTTAATTACTAATTTAAAAGTAAGGTACCATTCAAACTTTTATATTAACGTTCATATTTTGAAAACTTGATGATTAAAAAGTATTCAATGTCTTTTTTTTATGCCAGGATGTTTTTAAGTTTTTTTTGTCACTATTTCTTAAAATCACCAATTGAAATTTTTTTGGTCAATATCATTTTCTTATCTAATTTAAATATTTTTTATGTGCTTTGTTATTTTTCAGCTTGTTATTTATTAATTATACGAGAATATTTGATACTAAATTTTTTTAAACTGTAAAATTAATTAGTTTTTTTTTTTAATTTAATAAATTACAGGAAATGATAAACATTTTATAAGAACTAGCAAATTTTTAATAAAATAAACGAGTTAAGAATCTTTCACAATATAAAATACTTTCTTGGATATAAATTTCTTATCAAATCTTGATTCTCGCGAAATACATTTAATCACAGATCACTATAAACTAGGAATATCAAACTTTGACTGTGACGTATAAATAAAAAATACCAAATTAAAAAAACTCATCAACGTCATTTACCACGAAATTGTATTCATTAAATCAATCAAATTTATAACCACGTATACCTAATAAAAATTAACAATTCAAGCTTTTAACACATATAAACAAAAAACAAGCCTCAAAATTAAACCAAAGAAAAAAAGAAAAATTTAAAAATCACAATCTCAATAAACACATAAAACATAATAATAAATAAAAAGAGATAAATAAAGAAAGAGACCAGTGTGTCTCTTAATATAGCGAGGTGAGAGTCGCAGGTCGTTGCATCGCGGTCGCTTAGTCGCGCAGAGATGGGCGGGGGGGAAGGTGCGTATTACCGGAGTGTATCTAGCACTTTCTCAGATAGAGGCCGGTGCACTTTGCCGGTCGCTTGATCGGTTGAGTGCGTGGTATGCGTATAGGTTTTATATACTCACGGGTTGGTCCATCGCTGAGGTCGGCACGTCCCGGTACAGCAAGTTGAATTAACAGCATCCCCATCGCCAGCAGCTTCAGCGGAGTATGTAGTAGTAGTAGTTTGGCTTGCAACGTCATGGTGCCTAGGATCTGTGTGTATGCGAGCTAAGCAACTACAGTGGTAGCTTCTCTCGTTGTTTCTCGTTTAGCGTATAAGGGGGTGATACTGCTGCTGCTGCTACTGCTGAAACGATGCCAGCTAAGCTATGCTGGGGGTCTAAGTAGCAAGTATAGGTACAGAGAGATCCCGCGCGCGCACTCGAGTATACAGCCGCAGGCACTCAGGGGCTAGTCGAGTCCGAGAGCCGGGCCGCGAGTGCAGCGCGAGTTGCTTTCTGGAGATATATCCCCGTAAGCAGATGCAGTATAAAAGAGTATATAGGCGCACAGAGAGCCTGTGTGTACGTACGTATGTATGTATGTATGTATGTATGTATGTATGTATGTTTAATTCTCTGTGTTGTTGCTCTTCGCTTTGCTTGCAACTATAAAGCTAAGCTAAGCGGCCGCTCGCTCGCGTATACTGCACTTTCACTGCAACCAGCGTACCTATACCAGGCGCTGCGCTGCTGCCTGATGCAGTGTATAGGTACCACCGAGAATATAAGCGCGAGCTATACACAACGGACCCCTGTTGCTCCTCCTCCTCCTCTTTTCCTCCCACGGCCTACTCTCCTCTGTTGTGTGTGCGTGTGTGCGTGTGTGTATGTGTGTGTGTGTGTACCTATGCAGTTGTAAGTCTTGCTACTGATGCAGGTCCTCCTTCTCCTACTCTTACTCGGTATCTCGTGTGTCTGTGTGTAAGCACACAGGACTCTTTCGCGACTTTACGCGAGCTATAAGCCTCTGGTTAATATACCTGACCCCCTTTTTTCTGACACATATGAGACACGGGCGTCTTTTTGCTTTATAAAAAAAATAATAATCGCGAGAGAATCGCGTACGTTATGCTACAGCAGCTGCAGTATTTTGAGTGATTAATGAAAAGACGCGACAGTGTATTGGATCAATTATTGCACGATATCACTACCTGAGGTATACTTTGATTTCACCCCCCCTCCCCTTGCTTGATCTCTGATTATAAAAAACGCTTTTTTCAAATTTTTCTTATTTAAGAATATGTTCTTATGAATGACCTATTGTACCTTTTGATCTTTCTTTCTTGTTAATCGCTAATTATATATGGAACCAAGACAGCTAAGATGTTTTTAAATGATACAAGATGTTTTTTTTTTAAGATGCGCGTCGAAAGAAGAGAATAAAAAGTAACAGCAAGAAAACTCATTTCTCATTTCTACGCACACGTCAATACATATACAATGGACTAGTGAACGCGTATTGATCCTCGAGAATTATTATCTCTCCATGAGCTTCGTGGAACACTATGACACTTCAGACACCTATTTACATACAATCAATGCGTCGGCTTTATTTATTTTTTTTTTTTTGTTACATCAAAAGTACTTAAAAGAATTGCCGACACGTGTTTGTTTTATGTATGATCTGATAATATTACTAACACACTTTACTTATTGAAAAATACTTACCTCAATATATTGTAATTAGATGATTTTTATATTTATATTATATGAAATTTCAAGATTTGCTTTTAATTAATTGCTTTTATTGCTTATTTCAATCAATTATTGTGGATTATATTAAAATTTTTTTATAAATTAAATTTCAATTATTATTATTTAAGGAAGATGAATCGTGAAGCGCAGACACACTGTCAAAATTCTATTTGAGCTCGAATAGGCCGATTTTAAAGAGCAACTATATTCTCTGCTTTATTATATTCGTTGTCAACCTCAAAAACAAATAAGGCCATGCGTGGCGTGCTAATGCTACTTCTCGTTTCTAAAAAATTAGAAAAAAATGTATAGTATAAAGTAGTAAAATAATGCAACAATACAATTGACGTGGTAAATTCACGCTAAAAATAATAATTTACTGGGTTACTTTAATTTATTGTGAAAATCACTCAAATATTATATTTTATGTTTCTTACACAAATCACTTACTTACTCTCAAGATTCTTTTGTTGTTTGGAAATTACAACCCAACGATGACGTTCTCTCAGCTCCAATTAATAAATACAATTTTTGACACAAATATCCTTTTCAAGACCAAGTAGTCTGATTTTGGCTCTGGATCACCCATACAAATGAAAGCCAGACACTTTCAGACTCCAATCATTTTCGAGACCAAGTAGTCTGATTTTGGCTCTGAATCACTTGTAAATATTCTTACGACGATCAATTACACCGTCACCCAGTTTAATTTAAAAATTTAATACATTTACATTGTAATGTATGAGGTTAAAAATGTTTTTGAATTTAGATGAACAGAAACAAATAAAGAAAAAAAGTAGATGGATATGTTATAACGATGATGAATGATAACAATAATAAAGTTCAAAATACGTATTTTTGTGAAATGTAAAATCTTACCTACATGACAAGCAAGTATAAAGCAATATTTATGCTTTATGTGTGTATGCGTACATATAAGACTTTTATTTTATTTCTTTCGAAATTTAAATAGAAATACAGTATCATATAATGTTAACAGTAAATATAATGTTAACAAACATGAAAAATAAAATTTTTAAAAAATGTTAAGATTTAAAATATTATATCAAGATTATCGATTTATGGCGTCATTGACACTAACATCCAACATATTATTTTAATTTATATAGCCCTCATACCTATAAAGCCAATGGTCAATAAACATATCGTTTATAATACACATCAAAAGATTACGTAAATATTATAGTAGTTCCGAAATTGGTAACCAATATACGAGAGATTTCACCGACAAATCAACATTTATCTCTTGCTTTTTACCATCATCATCCAACACGAGCGTTTTCAAAAGAAAGTAAAGCAATAATACGTGGTCCAGGAAATCATCTCTCATTTTAAAAGTACTATTCTCTTTTTCTTCTTCAAATTTTCGTACACAAAATAACCATTCTCTTGTTACCTTCGCCAATAATTGCGCAAGACCATTTATATATAGGTATATATTTCATCTTGTTTAGCTATAGTATAATTACCGGTAAGGGAGAGCAATCGGTAACACACCGATTTTTCCACCAAATACATACAAAGCTGCAAATCTGGATTGTTCAAAGAAATTTAATTCTTTATTTTTCTTTTACTCTCAACGCAATAAACAACACGTGTAAATATATATTATCTACGGGCATTGGCCTTTATAAAAAGTGAAAAGTCATCTCTCTCACTTAACACACGTGTAGGATGTATATGTATATTATCAGATCTTTATAAACTTTAGCACTCTCGTGTATCTTTCCATTTTCAAAACTTTAATAAAATAAAAAAAAACAGGTTTATAGCGATCATCAGAAATATTGTAGAAGTGATGGTGATGATGATGATGATGGTAGGTGGTGGTGGTGGTGGTGGTAGCGACAACTTATGGGTTCAAAAGTGTCGGGGAGTCAAGCGCTTAAAGACCGTGTGCAGGCAGTGGTCCTGCTCAGACGCTCGTTTTGCGACAGTTAAGTCACATTTAAGTACCTACAGATATTACAAACACTAACAAGCTTAAACTCAGTAAGATTTAGTATATTATATGTACCAGAGTACCAGAGTTCTCGAACCATAGCACACACGTACACGTGATATTTGGCCTGCATATATAGGTGTACATATACAGGGAACATAGTTGCGCAAGATTATAAGCGGTGCAAATAGCAGAGCGAATAGCAGTAGCAGCAGCAGCTAGTAGTAGCAGTATTATAGTGACCGGCGTCCAAGTCGAAAAATCACATAGTATCTGTGTGTGTGTGTATGTGTTGCTGGAGTTGGATATATTCTCCGGCGTCAGATGCAGCGCCGAGAGTGAAAGCGCACGGAAGGCCTTATACTCTAAGACTGGCCACTGCTCTATAGAGTGCGCATAAGAACCGATCGGCGGGCCCCCATACGATCACGCATATACACACATTCATACGATCGACCGAACGCCTTCCCTCCTTATCCCTATCCCCCTATCCCATCCCCTCGTCCTGTTACTGCTGTTATTACTGCTGCTGCTGATGTTTTAAGTACCTGTGCTCTATAGACGGAGTCGTGCGCACGCACGCACGCACGCGAGATTGGCAAAATAAGTACATACACCTACGCACCACAAGACAAGTGATCCGGAGTTGAGATTTTAGACCCAGAAGTTAAGTATAAAAGTATAAGATATACCACGAGAAAGATGTTGCTCGTACTCTCGATTCTTTTGACATTGCTGTTATTGGCTGGAAAGCTGCAGTCTACGGATGCCGCGGATTTTGGTGAGTATTTTTATTTTGCGTGAGTGTGTCAATTTTGAGAATGATTGAAATAAAAGAGTTATTTTTGTGATTATGATTTAATGTAAGTATAGTGAAAATTTGGAAAATTTTTGGAAATTGGGAGATGTAATGGTATTGCATATGGGAATGTGTCCTTCGTAATACGTGATGATTTAAAATAAGTGTCAAATTTCTTTTTTTTTTTTCATATTTTTTAATCTTTTTTTTCCTTTTTAAGAAAGAATGAATAATTATGATGATATTTTTTTTTATAAGAGAAAATTATCAAACATTTTGAAGATTTTTGAAAAATTGTTCTGTTGTGTAGAAAAAATTATTTTTTTTTTTTTAAGTTAAAATAAAACAATGTATTTCATATGTGATCATTTGGCTAGAAAAAAAAAAAAATTTGAAAGGTGTAATAATAAAATTAAAGTGCCGGATACGTTATTAACTTATGTTATAACAACTTACCATATACATACACGTGTCAAGATATTTTTGTTTCGTACAGTAATTATTAGACATATGCAAACTATTGCTGAAATTCAATCTTATTATTAGTATTTTTTTAATTTGATTTGACTTTACACCACAGGAATTTAAAAATTAGCGGCTAATATAATATCGTTTGCATAGGTTGCATAGTCTCACGCATTATATACCTAATGTATGAAAGGTAACATTCTTAGAATAAATTCTGAAAAAATTTATTTCAAATAAAAAAAAAAACTAAATACAAAATACTTAAATTTTTGTATAGAGTTGTTAGAAAGTTATCGATAACAAATTAAAACAAAGCCTATAGATTCTCAACTTCTTTATTTTTGTCTGAATTAGTTTGACCTAGATTAAATAGTGGTTATATGCGTTACGCTCATGTTACGTGATTCGTTTGTATTTTCATAATCTTATATATATGTTGCATTCGAAAGTTTTACTGAAAACTAAAACAGTTTATCAAAACTCCTTATCAAGCGACACCGTCTAAAATTTAAAAAAATTTTTTGTTACCTCTCTTGTATATTATACATTATGAAATGTTCGATTTATTAATTTTCAAGCTCCACTAATTTAGTATGTATATAATTTATGTTTCAAATAACGTCGTCCAATTTTAATTGAAAAAATTTATTTTTATTTTTAATTCTTAGGTCTTATACATATTATAGTACACAATTGCATTTTTCTCTAGTACATATTATAGTAGTTTAAAAAAATCTTTGTGTACCGAGTCCGGTTTTTTTCCAGTTCTTTTATTATAAATTTATATATTTAAAATTATTATACCTTACCCCGGACACACCGCGGAATGTAATATCATTTGCGAAATGAACTTATACCTACATATAAATGTGAATACAAGCGGAACTCGATTTTCAGGACTTGCTGTCCTTCAACAAAGAGAAAGAGATAAAAAAGTGAAAGATCATACCACTGATATGTTATATGCCAAAGGGAAAGACAACATACGCAAAACGAGAAACCGTTTAATTTATTACGTCACTATACTTATATTTTAGAGTCAGTCACCTGCAACCGCAGTTTCGGCGGCCAGTCTTTACGAAAAAGTAAAAAAAAAATAAATAAAAGTTTCTAGACGCTTATGTTTCTAAACATCGACGTCTCTCGAAACTCTCTCTTACATATTATTTTTTTACTGCTGCATCGTTGGATTTTGGTTGGCAGAAGAAAAAAAAAGTTAACGAGGGCGTTGCTAACTTTCACTGAATATTATTTAACAATTATGTTGGTGTAAAAAAGTTGACGAGGATTTAGAGAACACGTCTGATTTTAAATGGATTGAAATATATACATCGCGAAATTAAAAGCAATTAGTTACATGTACCTTTATACGCGTTTGAACTATGTTGTAAGGTAACCGCGATGAATGTAATAGAAAAAATTAAAAAAAAAAACAGTCAAAGTAACTCGGTCATTGGCTTTAAAAGTACAAAGTATTTAATTATATTTTCCGTTTTCTTTTTTTTTTTTTTTTTATTCAAGATTTCATCTTGTAATTTATGATGATTTATATAAATTATATCACTATATTCTGTATTTATATATGATGTTAATTATTTGCATACATAACTTGTTATATATACATCACAGATATAGTGTTTTACTTTCTTTCTCTTTTGCATATTACATAAGTTTACGAATAAAAACTTTTTAATAAAATTTAATATAGTAATATATTTATTAATTCGAAATATAATTATATCATTAACGTCCGAATAAGTTTATAAAATGCAAATTCAATATATTTGTAGATTCACAAAACTAATGATTGTATGTTTTACAAGTTTTTATAATGTAAAAATAAAAATAATTTCTAATATGTCTTATAATGATCTGTACAGTAGTTAATGTCATATTTGCTCATACAATTTTCTGATTACTATATTATTTCAAAAGTCATTGACTTGTAACTTTAATATACGCGGACATACAAGTTTTGAGGTCACGTTAAGAAGAAAAAAATACATTGAAAAATTTTATTCTGTAAAAAATAATTAATTTATTTTTAATTATGCTTTTCGTTTTACTCACAAATGCATAATTTTAATGGTTTTTATATTTTAGTTCAAATTATCACAAGAAATATTAAATTATTATTCAACTATATTTTAGACAAAATTATTTTTAGACTTTTACCTACGTGTAATTATGCAAAAAATCTGACAACTCGAAATATAGCTACATCGTATGAATACAGAAAAGTGTTTTTTTCACTTTTTTCATCTTAGTAATCTCGTACTTAAAAATGAAGGTAATTTAAAAAAATAAATAAATAAATAAATAAAAATTACCTTAAAATTTATAAAATATTCACATATTTATAATTTTGTAATATTGGCATACGCAATGCTATTAGAATAATTTTCGTTTGGTAGGCAATTGCTCGATACCATTACTGCATTAATACGTATAGGTCTCCTGTCCACGTACGAGTTTTTTGCTTTTTTTTTTCTTTTTGCAAACGTTGACCACGCGTTTAATCGCATTCTCGTTTAAAAGAGCCGAATAGGTTTACGCGTGATTTCATCAAAACTTGCCAATGTAAGTAAGTTCACCATTTGGTGAAAGTTACTTAATCAATACCTTAGTTTTCATATGACTAGACCTATCAATTTTTTTTTTCATCGTCAAACGTAAACAAAGATTTTTTTTTTCCAATTTGTCGTGAAGTTGTATTAAAAGTTTCAATTTAAATTTATTTTTAATTTTTTTGCGAATATTAGGCAGGATTTGAGTATTTTTTTTGTATTTTATAGTCTTGCGAATGTCCCAATGTGGTTTTCCAACTTTAGTATGTGGTTTTTAAAAAGTTGTTAAGATTTAACGTTTCGACGTTATAGTGGAAAAGAAAAATAATGAGGCACCGGAAAATAGTAATGGTAAATTTCATCCTTGGCACGTTTACTGCTTAAAGTCTGTGTAGTATTAAGTTAATTTATTTTTTTTTCTGACGCATCAAAAAATTTGATGGGATGATTGATTGTTGGCTTGTTTTGAGACACAAAGTTTCAATTTTTTTAAACTATTTATATGATTTTTTTAATTTCTTGAATAATAGTTGGCTGATCTTTTTCAATTAACATTGGCTGTTTATTCTTGGATTTTAAATGCGCATAAATTATGACATAATCTTAAACTCTCTGTTAAGTACTGTGTGAATCACGTTAATCACCTCGACAAGCAAAAAAAAAGAGTCAAGTGTTACCGAACTTTTTAAAAGTATTTTTATAATATTTAGTTTACTTAAAATAATATTTTATTTATGACAGACTCTTACTTTAATAATTATAAAGATAGATTAGTGGCAAATTAAGACAAAAAAAACATTTGTTCAAATAGTAAGAATTATATAATTTTTCAACAAAAAAATTGTTATAAATTTGATATGAAAAAAAAAAAAAAATTATTATTTTATTTGTCATATAATTACAGAGGAGCACTTCAAGGATTGTCGACTAGGCGCGCCAAATTTTGACGCATGTATGCGCGAAGCATTAAATTCAATCCGTCCATACTTCAAGACTGGCGTGCCAAAATATAACATCGATCCTTTCGATCCATTTTTTGCCAAGGAAATCACTGTTCGACGTGGTCTACCAAATCTCGGATTCACCATAACTTTGAGAAATGTTTCGGAAAGTGGCTGGACCGCAAGTAAAGTGACAAAATTCGTTAGCGATCTAAAAAATTACAAGGTTAGTCAGCTCTGTATTGTTCTGAATAATGATATATATATTTGTAATGATTGGAGTTAATGTTTAATATTGAGAAAAGAGGAGACAATTATAATTACAGTAATTTCTTTTTGTGTGTGCAGGTGGTGTATACGCAAAGTTTTCCGGATAAATTTTTATCCGGCGACTACGAAGTCACTGGTGCCATTTTAGGATCGAAAATGAAAAACAAAGGAAAATTCACCTTGGCGTTGTGTAAGTAGTTTTTTTTTTTCATTTTTAATTTTTCATCATTTCTTGGAAGAAAATTGGTTTTTTCTGACTCTCTTAGAAGTTATTAACTCGGATTGAGCTAATGTTTTTTAACATAATAATAATATACAAAAACTCACACGTGAGCAATAAGAATCATAACTCTTTTTGCCACATGATAATATTTCCTTGTTCTTCGACCGACCTTATGTAATTTAATAATATTTAAAATTAGAAAAAAATGGGAAAATTTATGTTTTTGTAGCATAGTAAAAAAATATATTTAGTTGTAAGTATATTCTATTCTTTCGTCTGTAGTTACACTGTAATCTCACTTTGACCTACATGTTAAAATTGAAAAAAATTTAATTTTAAAAGAAAACAAAAACTTGCATGCAGTTTTTGAAATATCATATCCTAAAATGTGACACTTTTGCTTTAGATGACCTTGTGCAAACGACTACAATCACAAAAGAGCCTGGTTCGAGGATTCAAGTGCGAGTTGAGGTTCAAACGATCCGTGACCTCAAGCTTCACATATCCAATTTGCTTTACGGACGGGAAGTTCTCGAGGGCATCTTAGATCGAATAATCAATGGAGCTTGGCAGCCTGGATTCACCGTAACTAAGCCCATCATCAATGATCTCGTTTCGGTTGCCTTTACCGAAATATTTGGCAAAGCTTTCCAAAACTTTCCGTTTGAAAGAGTCATTGGAAAATCCAGTAATGCGCTGTAGTGTGTGTATGTGTGTGTGTGGGGAGATTAATGGATATTACATATGAGGGGAATGATATGTTACTTATACTTATTACTCGAGTCGATAATAATTGTCTGCGGCTACGGGATAATTTGATTGGTGTTGTTGAGTTTATGTAAAAAAAATTTTTATTGTATGTTTGTTCTTTAGTATTTATGTTTATTCACGATTCGATTGTTACACACACATAATATGTGTATATTTGTGTATTATCAACGAAATTTTTTCACTCTTGTTTTTATTAGTTTAGGTAAGAGTCTTATTAAAAAAAAAATCATTTTTAAATGAGAAAGTCCTGGTATTTGCATGTCACGTAACCTGCATATATCTCTTTATAATTTTTATGACTTTGTAAATGCGTAATAAAAAAAAAATTGCTTTTTAACCAATCGCCATAGCTTAGTATGTAACAATGCTTTTTTTTTATACGTAACCTTATTATACTTTTATGAAACTTTTATTGTTTGTACATAATTGTGTTTTTTTTTATAATAAAAATATTCGATTCTTTTTTTTTAACAAAATTTATATTTATTTGTAGTAAGATTTTTAAAATATGAATTAAAATTAATTAATTTTATTACGAATAAAAGAACCGTAATAGTAAAAATTAAAAAACTAAAAAAACATTAAAGTTAAATTTTTAAATAAAATCAAATTTAAGTGAGTTATAAAATTTGATCTAATATAAAAAAAGAAAGAAAGTTTGGTACCACTTTTTTTTTTTTTTGAGGACAAAATCTATTAAAAAAAGAATCCAAGTGCATTAAAAGACCAAAATCAATTTGGAATTAACTGTTAAACTTGTCTATCGACTGGGAACCTGTAGGAGACATAATATAAAATATCTTAAATATTACGGTAAAAATTAAGCATCAGGCTAGCTCGTACATATAAAAATTCAAAATAAATCTAATCTTTTGAGCTTGGCTGTGTATAAGTTTATTTTATATCCCAAGTTAAATTTTTTATGGAAAATCTAATATTAGTTGCCGTTATTTTTCATTATACTAATGTGCTATACGAGCTCTCGAGTAGCTATTTCAGGCTGTAATAAAGCCTCTGTATATAATCTTTTTTTTTACAACTAAATCGAAAAACAAAAAACATAATAAAAGTATCTCAAATATTTCGAACGGATATCCTCATCAAATCACAAAGATTTTATGGATAATCCATATTGATTCAAGAGCTTATATAGACAAGAAAATATAAAGAAAAATACTGGTGCAGTCGTAAAAGCATCGCAAAAAGACTTGCAGCTTGCGAATAGACACGGTCGTCGAGATGGACATACCCGTCCCTCAAGATATATTTTTTTCTTCGTAAATTCCGCTTACGTTCCACAGAGAGTCTCAGGTAGATATGCCGTCGAGCTGCTTGCCTTGAACATATAGTCATCCGGACTTCGACCTCGCATTATATCGGCGCCTCGGAAGAAGAAGGGCACAACTCAGGATATGGCGAAGAAGGGCACAATTCAGCGCTCAAGAATGAAGAAGGGCACAACTTGGCGC
>JAPYZE010003216.1:0-19716 GCA_030522805.1 Leptomastidea abnormis | reverse complement strand
TGATTGTGCTCTACAAGTCACAAATTTTAATATTTTGACTTGAAAAAAATTGAGAGGCTTCCTGAAATATCAACTTTGAAGTCTGTATTTTTTGACAATCTATTTCTTTAATTTAGTAGGAGAAAAAAATTGCTGAAAAAAAATCGTACAGTTCAGCCCCGCTCTCCCCTATATATAAGTTGCTCTTTTCGCCTCTGAAAGTCTAACCACGTATTTTCCGTCTGCGCTTCTACCGCGAGCCTTTGACATGTCACGCATCATCGTTCTTTTTCTTTATCCATATTTTGCAGAATAATATAGGATACATCCTATAATATAAGTTTCGTAAAAATAGCTTTCGCGTTGTACATACATACATTAATCAATTGAGATAATTTTGGAGAGTACAGTGAACCGCCCCGTTTGGAAGTTGCTGTAAATTTGTCATCTTCGACGCATAAGTATATGTAATGTATATATATATATATATATATATCGGAAGAATAGAATAACTTTTTTGTTCTTTTTCGACTTCTTACATATCCTTGTACATAAGTAAATCCTTCCTACATCTTTATAGCTGTGCTATAACGTCTGGAAATTCACCTGCAACTACTGGAAACTTTGAATATATAAATATAAACCCACACGTAAGTAGTTTCCACTTTTATTTTATAGTAAATTATATGTGTATACGCGTATACATAAATCGAGAAAGTTTATTATTCTCGGTGTTTTTCCCTTCTTCTGAAGATGACGCTATATAGATATAGGTACCTATATTTTACAGCACGAAATTCTCGTTCGTTTCTCGGACCTGCGATATTATAGTAATTTTTGAATTATCCTTTTTGCTCTACATGTGACATGATCGATAGCCCACTTTATTTTTATTTATTTATTTATTTATTTTTGATCGCTATGTTCAAGTATACTCCAAACTTTTATTATTATTATTTTTAAAACTATGAGCTCTGGTGTGCGAGTAAAACACGATTTTTCACGAGCGACTTTTTCAGTATATAGATTATATGCTGCAGTCGTAAAAGTTGGAATATATATTCTGCGTATATCTATACCGAAGTTAAATTTTTGAGAAAAATAACTGTGTTCATGGGAGTATTTCGCACGAGGAGAGTAGTATACCTACACGGCTATAAATTTTTAGCTTTAGACTTGTATAAATATATTCGCGAGCTTTCATGTTGACCTGATAAAAAAGAAAAGAATGAGAAAGAATTTATATATATGAATTTGAATATTTATAACACACACAGGGCATCGTCTCTTGACTTTCTATTCTACCAAATTTAAAATCGAGCTGTATACAGGTAGGATCTATTTACGATATTTTTAAATTTGTAGTAAATTGTTACAGAAATTAAAAACAACATTATCTTTTTGCATGTGATAACAAATTAAAAAAAATATAAGTACAGACAATCTCGTGAAATCTTAACAATATTATTCTTTCTCTCTTCGTGATTTTACTTTTTTTTTTTTAATTAGGTGTAAAAAAGCAAATTTTAGCAAATTTTAAATAAAATTTCGTAGAAAGTCAGTAATAATTTGAAAGCTCAACCGACTATTAGCTTTAAGCTTTTTTACATGCATGGGTTTCGTTTCGTCAATGTTAGCTTGAAGTCAATATTCACGGGATGATGTATATAGAAAGCCGCATAATTTTCAAAACAATTTCGTTTGCTACTTTCATCACGTATATACCTATACATACACACAGAGACACATATACATTTATATATATATTGAACGTAAGTAATTCGTCATACGCCCACTTTTTTTTTTATTGTATAGAGAAAGCGTGTATGTGTGTATTATACGGGTTCATTGATCAAGCCGAATTAAAAATAAGAATATCGAAAAATAAAGTGATTGACCAATTGTCGATGTTTATAAAAAAAGAGAAAAAGAAGTTTTAAAAAATTAGAGCCCAAAGTTTTTTTGTTGAATGTTGTGTTGAAAATAAATGTTCATATAACATTGTGAGAGAAATCGATTATATTTGACTGTATTTTTTTTTTTTTTTTTTAGTCAACAGGAAATACAAACAGTTTTGTACATAATAACTTAGAAATTTTTTCATTAATAAAACTAAGGTTTTATTGACAATTTTTTTTTATTTTTCTATTATTTTTTTTTAATATTGCAAAATATCGGATTTATAAAATAAATATGACCATTCCTTTTACATTTTATTAATAAAATTATCCAAATATTATAAAAGTTTAACAAATACAAACAAAATACGTGTAAACAATAAATAAAACAATTTTTATAAAATTTATCATTTCAAAACACATACATTTTTCCAATATTTTACTAAAAAAAAAAAAAAAAAAATTTCTTTAAAAATAAAAACACGATAATTGACCAAAAAAAAAATCATCTCAATATTCCACGCATTAATTTACCACCAACCGTATAATAACACGCATAGATATACCTATACTTTACACCAAATTTGAAAGCTTTAAATACCTATATTTACTACCAACAAACATCTCTAAAATACTCCACTGTGCCCCTTATATACCCCATCAAATTTTCCATAGAACAAAAACAAGTACACACACACACATACATACATACATAACATAACATAACACATGTAAGACGCGAGACTCTTCCGTTATTTTCTTTTCCACCAAGATTCCATTCTCGCACTGCACCATCCGGCAATTTTTTTCGCTTACCCACACACACATACACATACACACCAACACAGAAGATGTACGCAGTCAACAAACTCTACACATACACATATATGTATATGTACTCTTTGGATTTAACGGTGCGCGCGTATACAGCGGACGGCCTCGCTCCTGCTGCTGCTGCTCTTGCAGTTGGCCCACATTTTCCTCTCCCAGTCCCACATATAAAAGTGCCTTTTTCTCCCCCACCTTTCTACTTTCAACGTTTCCTTTTCTCCTCGGCTTTCTTTCTCTCTCTCTCTCTCTCTCTCTCTCTCAGCCTCTCTCTCTCTCTCTCTCTCTCTCTCTTTCTTTTTCCTGTAACGTGCTAAGAGAAAGAGAGAGAGAGAGAGAGAGAGTGAGAGAGAGAGAGAGAGAGAGGCTGACTTTATCCGTATAGGATCTCGCAAGAAGGTTCCATGTAAACGACCTTTGCGCGACGGAAGTAGGTAGTGTCATGATTTTGATGCGAAGCGCACTTGTTTCTTCGATGATTTTTTGCTGCCGCTTTAATGTATTTGAATCTTAAAGTATTGATTCGATAAAAAATCATCAAAACATTAGTTAGATCTTTTTTAAATTTGAGAAAATGAAAAAAAAAAGATACGAAAGCATGATAAGTCTATATATGTATGTATAACTGCAACTTTATTTTTGAAAATTAGGTATAGCTATTATATGACATACAAAATGAAAAATTTTAACTTGTTTCAAATAGCTTTTAAAAGCTGATAAAATGTACAAATGAGTTCTGTATAATATAAATTCTTATCTTAGTGCAAGAAAGTTCATATGGATACTTCGAGAAAAAGAGAAAGTTATAATGGAAAATAGCCGATCGATGATTCTTTTTCAGACGTGAGCCATGTATAGTGAGAGAGTATAGGTGTACATATAGATGTAGATATTTGAACGGACGATTAGTAGATACGTCCTGGCTCTAATCAGACACTGTATATAAAGCGAGAGCAACCAACTATTGTGTGTGATTGTTATAATATATACAGGTGTATAAGCAAATTTGACAATATAACAGAGATATTTAGTTTTTGTAAAAGAATGAAATTCTTTTTTTTTATAATAAAAAAATATTTGATATTTTAAGGGATTAATTTGTTTGATTTTTTTAATATTTTATTTTGATGAAAGTTTGTTTGTTTGATCTTTTACTCATTTTTATTTTCTTAATAAAAATAATAATAATTTGGTGAAATAAAATTTTCTATCAAATTAAGTTCCGTGAAATCGAGATAAATACAGACTTTCTTTCTTTCTCTGTCAACAAACCCTTTTATTAAATATTGTTTAATTACATAGATAGCGTAATTGAATGAGGTAAGTGGAATATACGTACTTATATATAAAGATCGACTTTTGTCCTTTTCTTTTTTTTTTTCTCTACGAATTTAAACTTTTCTATGTATAAAGTAAAAAAAAAATATTTTATCTCACACGACACACGCATAATGAGAAAATTTGTAACTTACGCTGATATATACTTGATTTATACATATACTCAGAAGTCTTATTATTAAGTGCACGCGATTAACGTTTGATTAAAAATAAAGCAATAATCTTTAATTATCTACACACAAATTTTTTATTTATACGTTTTTTTTTTACTTACACCGTAAGAATACTAACTTTCATTTACTAAAACTGTAGATATAAAAAGAAAAGAGGATTATAATTTTAATAGTATACAATTATAATTTGTATAAATCAAGTTAATTATAAAAGCACATACAAAATGTAAAATAAAAAAAATAAGAGTTTTCAAGTTTCGATTTCCTCATGTACCTTATATGTATACGGGGGGGATATGAAACTTGTGTAAGTGGATGGTTTGCGACATTTCCTCCTTAATCGACATTCCGTATGTGTATATATATATATATATATAGTGTTTTGATTATGTCTTTAGGTCGATTTCCCGTTTGAATTAAAAATGATATGGATTATCGATCCCATCACCAGCAGGTGTGTTGTATGTATATGTATATGTATGTGTACAAAACAAAACGTGATTATTAACTTCCGTTTATTATTGCAGTTGGATAAATTGAGGAACTGTTAAGCTGAATACAATAATTTGTTTTAACACCTGCACACAATATCAACTCTGTTATGTTACAGTTTTTAAAACTTTTTGACTTTTTTTTTAAATATTCCAGTAAAAAGTACTGAGCATCACAAAGAGTTTAATTATCTCTGAGTAACATATTATTGTACAATTAGCTAAATGCTTTTCCAGTTGTTTTAATATTATTGTATCATTTTTACTAAAATTACTTGTTTGTCTTTGTGAAAATTTTATTTTAATTCAAGCTCATTTCATTTACTAAAAATAATTTTTTTTTTATGGAAAAAAAAACTTTAAAAGTTCAAATTGCTTTAGTTTTTTTCCGTGTAAAATCATTTTTCAAATAATTCCTATGAAATTTGAAAAAAAAATTAGAAAGCACAAATTATAGTGTGAATTTTTTTCATATAAAAGTAAGCCTGAAATTTCACTCCCCCAAATAAGAAAAAATAATATTTTATCGTTGCACATAAAATTCTGCAAATAAAGAAAATCACTTAAATATTGATAGTCGATATAAAACTTAAATTAAAATATTCAAGACCCAGGACTTAAATAAAATTTAAAATAAAAAAATTTTCATTTTATGTTTCACATATTTGTCGACCAATCGTTATAATTTTTGAGATTTACATGGGTACGGCCGATATTGAAAACCTGTAATTATACATTAAAACTTATACAGTTAATCTGCTCATCATAGTTTTGCATCAAAGAACAACTTTTTTTTGTAACTTATAAGCCATTAAATTTTTTCTATTTTATTAATATAAGCTTAACATTTTAATCTATATCTATATATATGCAGAATATTAATTATCATTTTTTAACAACTTTATCATTAATAATTCTAGCTTACAGTCAGCCAAACCGCACATAAAATTTTAATGTCCTTATATACATGTATACCCCATCACGGTACGTAATAACTACACATTAAACACAATTTAGTCTTTGATATTCTATTAGAAAACATAAATTTCACTTGAATATATATCATCTTTTACTCTCATTATATAAAAAATCTATTTTCTCTCAAGATATATAGGTATCTATAATATTTTCAAATTTAGGTTGAAACGTGAATTGTAACTCAACACTAACAAGTTTTCCACACACGTAAAATCAATTTTTTCTTCTAAAAAAAATTAGTTTAAATCGACTGAAATTGATTAAAAACAATGAAATCGGTTGAAATCGCTATTTTGAAAATTTTTTTTCGACTCTGAGGACTATTTGACAATTTTACGTAAATTAAAATCGTTTAAATCCGATTAATATTGTTTGAAATCGGCGTGAAATTGGTTTAAAATCGTTTGGAACATGAAAAAATCCTTGCTCATCACTCAACATCTCTTTCACCTACTAATTTGAAACAAAATTCAATTTTTTCTTTCATACTTTAGAAAAATCAAGAGCAACGATTATCTACCATGAAACAAACGCTATATAGTCTATATCGTATACAACTGACCTGCTTTAATTAACTTGATAATAACCAGCTCACGTAAGAAACGTATACACAATAAACACAACACTCCTTTTAGAGGTCAGATAGGTATACAGACAATGCAGTTTTTATCAATTTCATAAATCTCATCTATTTTTTCGAATCACCAGCAAAACATCAGCAATCAAAACTATAAACTGATTACATCCAGGAAGTAAAACTAAAAATAACATGAATTTTCACGCTTTACCTTACTTTGCCCTTTGTTTATATCGCAATCAACCATATAACCCATCATTTCCGCGAAGAATAGACAAAAGAAAAAAAGGCATTTCGATTTCTAGCTACGATAAGAAATTCGATATATCGGATGTAATTTTATTCGATCGTTGATATAAAATCGTAGATGTTATTCGCTCACCCTGTATAAAGAATGTGTACTTGTGAGTTTGAGGATGTAAGAATGAGATAAGGGAGTTATGTGTTTTTGGCTTTGTATGGTGTTTCGAGATATATCGATAAACTCTAGAGAGATGAGAGGTTTCTCATGGATGTGCTGAAAAATATCGTCACTATCGTCCAGCGAGTTGAGCAAACGATATTTAATTTTTTTTTACTATCGGCAAATAATCTAGCTAATAATACGTGTTTGATCTTAGTTTTCTAGTAAATTGATCTGATTAGTTTGATTAACATCAGCGTATAGGTATATTTACTTTATTTTTTTTAAATTCTTTATTGCATTACGCTCATCTATCAAATTTTTTTTAAAAAAAAATTCATTTTTATACCGTTACTAAACCATTGAAAACTACAATTTATTATTTAATAAACTTTCTTATTTTCACCAAAACAGCAGCAGAATTATAAAAGTATATAGAAAAAAAAATAAAACTATGATACGATGTATACTCTGCTTTTCCTTTTATATATAAGTAAACAGCAAACACAGCATCACAGACATATACCTATATACATATAGACAGGTCGTTAACTCGGTCGAATGTATCCATTTGCGAAAACAAGAATCCGCTCACTCACTCTCTTACTTATAAACATTCAAGTGCATTGCTCGACAGAGGAATATACTGTATATATAAGGGAGACCGAGGTTAAATTGAAATTGCTAAATATAATTTCAGTATTAAACATCAAATATTTATTTTAATGATACTTTTAAACTTTTTATAATTTTTTGTATAAAATTTATTTTGGTTGAGATATTTTGAAGCTTTGCTTTGTAAGTTATAGATATAGTTTTTTTTTTTTTTTTGATAAAAATAATGTAATTGGATAAAGTTTTTTTAATCATAACTTTAATTTTAAAAAAGAAAAAATTCTTTTAAATTAAAAACGTTAAACTAATAAGCTTTAATTTAAGCCCGAAGGCGTTAAAAAAATTTATTGAGATGAATAATTATGAAAAATTGGAGTTCAGTCTATTTTTAATAAGATTTTAAATGTTAAAGGTCAACTCATATTTTTAATGCTATTTTTAATAATTTAATTTCAATTTTGCCTATCTTGTCGGATCGAAACAAGCTTTTTTAACGCTCTAAAGCTTAAATTAAAGCTTCTTTTAGTTTTAAGTTCCTTTTTCCCCAATATTTTTCTGTTTTTTTTCTTTTTTAATTTTTTTATTATGATGCTTTTTACACGACAATAATTTTAACATTACCTCAAAAATCATTTAACAATAGCCCTAGTCTCCCCTACATGTAAATGTATATAAGTATCTTTTGCGCGATGTGTAAGTATATAGAAAGTCAACGGTAGACTTTGTAACCGTATAATACCTATATATACCTTCGAATCACGGCCACACATAAATATATTTGTGGAATTGCAACTAGTCGTGCAAATACCTAATGTAAAATAAGACCCAATATAAATCTCAGCGTCTTTTTTTATTCTATGAACGGTATTTAATAAAATTTAGATTTTTCTAAAGCATCGTCAATAAATATTGCTTTTTTTAATTTCAATGTTTTAGCAGTATAGGCCTCGGTATAGGCTTACTTAGGAAAGGTGGTCAATTTCACCTTGGACTGGATATTGAATTGAAGGTTATTTAAATGCCACAGATATAACCTATAATATATACCCTTACGTAATAATCAGTTGTATGTACGTAGTACATGAATACGTACACCTGTGACGGTTAAATACCTTTATATAAATATACATGCATACATATAGGTTTACACAGCCTACACACACTAATTAAATGGATATTCTCGAGGTTCGATAAGGTAGGTATATCAAATATCGTGTATATGTAAATCGAAAACACTGCAGTTGAAAATTTTTATATTAGTGATATAGTGATACATGTGATATACACACTTATAGGTATGGATGTGGTGTTATACATATAGATTATTATTTCGCACTTGGAAAAAAAAAGTAGGTCTCCTATATTAAATGTTTACTTTAATAATATGCTGCGATATTAAGCTGTGAGTTTTACAAATAATTTAGTATGTGCTTGTTGTATCGTTATATGGGTGTGGATAAGAGCGACGAATGCCAATGTCAATGTTACACATTTCTATATAAACGCGTTATTTAAGCGATTTATCGGTAAATTCATAAATTTTTAAGATACAATAAGTATATTTAAGGTAAATTAAAAATTGGAAATATAATAATTAATTTTAGTGCATTAAGTATTCACATTAGAAAATGGGTAATTTTTTAAGAAAAAAGTTTTGACAAAATTTTATATTATTCCATAGCTGATAAACAATTATTATTTTAAGTTTATATAAATATTGAGTTTATTAACGATTTTTTAAAATATAAGTGCACTACGAGAATATAATAGTATTTATTTTAAACGACAAATATAATATTGCGATAAAGTAAAGAACACAAATAGAAGCTAAAACTTTAGATAATTAGTACACAAAAAGTGAAGAAAAGCTATGTGTTGTTTATGTGGAGTTACAGTAGATATATTTTAATGAATGTGCTTATTTGGTGTTGCCATTTATTTTTATTCTCATAGTGGTAGTTACAACTGAATAAATATAATAACTATTTTATTCGTCCTGAATTAATAGATTTAATATACCCATATCTGTGTGTTTTATTTATTAATTACTATAACTACGTAATTGCAATTTATTATAACAAAGATCATAGATCAAATTGAAATACACTATAAGATAACTTTCTATATATGTTTATCAAGTTTAATTGAGTATTTATTTTTTCTTTAAAAGTCGATACTAATAATAAAAAGAAAAATGTATATCATTAACAATCACAATAATCTTGAGATAAAGAAAAATAAAGAAGATCCATTATTTTATAACAAAATATGCCACAAAACCTTACGATCTCAACAACATATATATCAATTACCAGCACATATTATATGCTCAATAACGTCAACTTCCTTGAGAACCTAGAAACGTTATTAGACACTCCTGTTTTCCTTCTCAATTTACTTTGACTGACTGACAAACCCTGAAGCTTAATAAAAGAAAACATCCTTCTAGTAGGTATATTTGTATATTATATACTTATATACAGGTATACCTGTAACAGTTTATATAAAGTATGAAAAAATCAATAAAAACCTTGGCCGAAAAATTAAACGTTTATTCGCTTCCAACCGATTTTTTTTTTTCCAAGTAGTCAACCAACTAATCGTCCTCTATACTTCATATCCTTTATTATCGATATTCTTGCTTGGTCAGCTATCGATACATAAGTATATTCTTCTATCTAAATTTTCTACATTAATACACACATTATTTTCGTCCATACATATATAACGAAAGCTCAACAACAGCGCAGTTTTTTTTTTTTTTTTAAGTCAAGAGAAAGTTACCGGTATAACACACACACGTCAGATTTGCAGATTGAGAAGGAAAAAGAAGGACAAAAAAAAAAGATGTATAAAGTTTGTGTCAGCCATATGTAATTTTTGAAATAGCGAATATATATTATGTTTCGAGGATCGTTAATACAGGCTATTGACACCTTCACTCCACCTCTTCCTTCTACTACTGGCTTATATTAGATCGCAGGATATAAATATGTACATTTTGGATGCTAGAAGTATAGGTATACATGTATACCGGATTTTCGTTTGTGAAAGTATTTTATTCGTTAAGAGAAAGAGGAATATATATTAATCACTGAAAGTATCGCTATCTTCTCCCCTCCCTTTTTATCTCTCCTTTTTCTTACTCTTTCTCCCACCATTTATTTCCATTTACTTCTCTCACGTGAATTGAAAGGATGATGTTTTTCCGCATGTCATATATATATATATATGTATTTATGTGTAAGTGTGTATAAAATCCGTAAAAGTTAACTTGCCGTTCTCGATTAACAAGGTTTTCTCTTTAACTTATGAGCTGCACTCGTGAGGAGATTTTATAAACAAGTATAGTTAGGAAGTCGAAACAATTTTTTACGTGCATCTGGTTATGCTTGTAGCTATATATACAAAATAAAAATAAGATTTAACTATGACCGAAAAAAAAAAAAACAAAAACAAAAACAAAAATAGAAAAAAGCAAAATATTTGCGGTTACACATATTGACAAATTTTTTTATAAAAAAAAACTTAAATTATTTGTAATTTTTTATAAAGCTTTGCCACGCGTGACGCAATCTTTTTTATTTTTTATTTCATATATATTTGCAAAATAAAAAAGCCCAAAATAATAATATTACAATTTTAATTTTCATACAAGATTCTAATACTTATACCTATAATTTTTACGTATTTATCTTAACCACAAAAAAAAAGAAACATATTCATGTACACATATACACACATATACATACAGGCACCTATAATAGTCAGGTATATATAAACATAAAACAAAAATTTCTCCATCACAAGCATTTTATCCATAGAGCTCGTTCACTCGCGCGAAAGTTAAGCTTCCCCCCCCCCCCCCTCCCATTTTATCCAGTAGTATGGTGGGCCTTTATGTCTATAAAACATATATATAAAAGAGAGGCGTCTCTCTCTTTCTCTCTCTTATTCCTAAGCCCGAGCGAAAGTTTATTCAGAGAAAGAGCTACTACTCTATCTATAGTCTATACCTATATTTCAGCAATTGAGTAAGAGAGATAGAGAGAGAGAGAAAGAAAGATAGAATAATATGGGAAGAGGAAAGGGGTATATTGCTTATATTAGTATAAAACCATAAGGCGGTAAATAAGAGGTAATATTGAGAGAGTTGGCGCAAGCTCTCCTTCTTTTTATACATATAGGTATTCCTATAGGTTACCAAAAAAATAATGTTCACACAAACTGCGAACAAATTTAGCATATAGGCATAGAACAAGGGGTGGCATGAATAGATATTTTTTTTTATATTACAGACATATAGGTAAATAAAGTTTATAAGTTTTTAAAGAGATACATATACATAGGTTCATGCGATAATAAGAATTTTGCAACTAACCTTGATTTTATCATATGTCGTATCAAGTTCAAGTTTATGTACGAAAGGATTTAATATCTCAACTGGTTCCTCCTCATCGACAACATCATGATCAATGAGATTATTATTGATAAGCTTATCCTCGTCCTTTATACGATTTTTGGTATTACGTAGTTTACCATTTTTTTCCTCCATTATTTCATCGGCTACAACGGCCGACGAGTCGATCATTTTACTCGAATAGCGCATAATATATAATAATAATCACTCATATAATAATATATAGACACACGGAAAGAGAGACACAATTAAACACAGAAAGCTTATACAATTTTTTACACTTTTATGTCTTCTTCTTCTTTTAACCTTACTTGAGAACCTTTTTTTAAAACTGCAAAATTTTTGTTATTCCTCTTCTCTTCCTTAATTACACTTTAGGACATATAGCTATACTGATATTGCTGCTGCTGCGTATCATATCCTTTCTCAACATCTGTTAATTCACACACACATGATATTTTAATAAACCCCGACTTTACTGCTCACTGCTACTCTAATTTACTCGCGAGATCGGGGAAGCGAAAGCCGCGCGGGGCTCGTGTTAAAAACCGTCTGCTTTAATTTTTTATATCTTGACAACAGCTTTCCTCCTCCTCCTCCTCCTCCTAGAGCTCCTCCTTTTGCAAAATAAAACACTATCGCTCTTTCCTCAAATCTTCACAACAAAGAATGACACAAAACTTATAGGTACACTAACATTCACACGCGAAAATAATCGATGAATTTATATACGACATATATTGTAATACCGTGTGTTTATTATATTCTATTTTATACCGGTGATATATATAGTTATACAACAACGACGACAACAAACGACAAGGGTAGTATTAGTGGTGGTGGCGCCTTCGAGCAGTATAGCAGAGAGTAAGGGAGGAGGGCCTACTACCCATATATATACGTGTATATGTATACCGTCGAGTGACCGCGGATCGATCTACTGAGAGGGTAGACCCTACCTACCTACTACTGTCTGGGCGACCGGCTATATAGCAGCAGCAGCAGAGCTTGCAAGCACGCCAGAGCTCTCTGTATAGTTATACACATACATAGACACACGCAGTTCGCGAAAAAAAAGGGGGAGAATCGTATTTTTCTTTCTCACTTAATAATCAACTGTGTATAATATCTATACAGTACATGTATAAGATACACAACACTTTGAAGGGAGTGTTAAACCAACCCCTTTCGTATTAGGCCGCTTGGAGCGCAAGTTTAGCAGTAACCGGATCTGGTGAACACTTTTATGTATTATACACTTGTGTATATTGATAATTGTTATTTCCTTTTTTTTTTTTGTTGACACCTTCTTTTTTTTTCTTTTCTTCTTTTTTTCTTCTTCTGATTTTGGTAATAATTTTAACACTCTAATAACTCACAAAACCAACAAAAAATAAACTTTAATATTATATACCTTATATTATATTCATAAACTATAGTAATGCAGATAAAATCGCTTTCAAAACAATTAACGGTTGCAGCACTTAGATATTAATAAGATTGTACAATATACTCATATAGACGAATAATAAATAAATAATATGCGCGCGAGCGCATTTATCGCGGCTTAATTTAATTGACGACGACGCATCAGCGCCGGTACCTATATTCTCTTTATAAGGAGCAGGTAGAGAGGTATATACACTGCACGCGTTTGATTGATATTATATGCCTGCTGCTTGCTGCTGCTGCTAAACCGACTGCTGCAGCTCTGCGCTTACTACTGCTGTTCTCTCCTCCTGATGATGCTGGTGGAAGAGCGCGCGCGCGCAGTGTGTGTGTGTGTGTGTGTGTGTGTGTGTGTGTGTGTGTGTGTGTGTGTGTGTGTGTGTGTGTGTGTGTGTGTGTGTGTGTGTGTGTGTGAGTGTATAACTATATGTAGTACCTTAGATACTCAGGTGAGGCATAAACCGGCGCACGCTCCTTCTCTCTCTTTCTCTTACTTTAGGTTGTTCCTCGAGACGCCGCAGTGGCTTGCGAGCTGTGTGAGAGCTCTACCTGCGCGCACGGAGCAAGAGAAACTGTGCTTGATTTTTGGTGGGGAGAAATAGAGGAGGGGAAGAATGAGTTTTTTTTTTTTGCACACGTTGCAATGCCGCGTGCATTTCCTGATGCGTGTCTTTTATAACTGTAGGGTAGGAGGAGAAAGAAACAACAACAACAAGTTATGTGATACCATTTGTTTAGAGGGTGGGATTTTGATTGTTTAATTATAATTAATTTGAACAACGACTTTTATTTATGATTTTTATAAAAAAAAAATTTATGATTGTTTAAAAAAATGGAATAAATTTTGGAGATTTAATGCTTGTAAGATTTATTGATGGATGTTCAAGGATAACATGGAATTAAATGTATGCTGTCATAGATGTTTGAGAATTTTAGCTCAATTTTGAAGAACACAATTGTTTGTGATTCGTGTCAAGATTGAATAGTTTTTTATAAGTTAATTATTTTTTTTTTTGTTTTTTTGGTAAAACAATAAAGTTTTTTTTGGATAACTACAATACAAACTGCAATATTTAGTATTTCCGTCTAATTTTACATTTAGTTTTATCTCTTTGCAATTTAATAATTTTTACCTTGACGAAACAAAGTAGGTAATAATACTGTTTTTTTTTTTTTTTTTTTTAAAGTAATAGCAAATATTGTTTCAACGAGGAATTTCTTTGCAAGATCTATTAAAATTTTCGAAACTAAATAGTAGAGTTATTGGGAAAGCTAGATTTCTTAATCATATATTTGAAAGTACGTTTATCCTCTATCATTGCAAAATTTTATTATTTTTTTTTATTACATTATAGTAATGATTATTATTTCGTAGGAAGATTCGTTTGCAATAAAAGTTATATAATCAATATTAATCAAATGACTGCATTTTTTAATTCGTATACAATAGACAGAAACTTTTATATACACATCAGGTGATGTGTATTAAATATGTTTGTAAAAAAATGCTATTTTACTAAAAGTTAATAGTACACGTTTATTAAATTTTAATTATAAAATTCTTCAATTTAGCGTAAAATTCTCAAATTTATAATTTTTTTTTAATTTATTTTAACGTATATTTCTATTGCGCAACTATAAAAATATATAAATTATAAAAATTTGATGACATCAAGCTATTAATACAAATAATGACGCAGTTTAAATATTTATTATAATTTAAGTACAATTCTACAAAAGTTATTAACAAATTCTTGCAAAATCTTTTTTTCTATGTTTTCACAAATTATATATTTTGCGCAATAAACCCTCATCATCATTTGAAATAACCCAATAACCCCTCCAAAAATTTACTGTGTAATATGTTCAACAGAGGGCATGCGCGTAAATGCCAGTCGGCTAATAACCTCTAAACCCGCATTCAGTTTCATCAAACAACAAAACAGCCGATATGCAGCAAGAGTTGATCAAGTGCCTTAGCGATTATTTTTCACGGCTCGCGAGTACAGATGACAAATGGCGAGAAATAGCGAAAAATACAACCCGAATACTCGAGGCTTTGAAAAATCAAACGGAACAGCTTAGACACGTGACGAGGTAAGCGTAAATTCGTAATATAAATAATACCCGCTAAATTGACAATCGAATGGCGAGCATTGCGTCTACCGCAGATATTTCTTTGTATCTTTTGGTAAATTTTATCATGTAATGAGAAATTATCATTTGAGTGCACTTTTATTGACTGTTGATATGTTTGCAGCTCGGAAGTCGATAATGCAGAGCTCTGTAAAATCGAGGGCTTGCGCGAGAGACTTATTTTCAAAATTTACGCGGGAATCGAAGAGGAGGTTGATCGCATTCGTGAGGCCATTGCACAGCTTAATAATAGTACACAGGTGAGAATTTTTTATCTTCAATTTTTTTTTGAAAAAAATTAATCGGTACCAATCGATTTAAAAAAAGTAGCATATTTAATAATCGAAAATTGGGAGCTTTAGTGAATAGGAGAGGACGAGGCTAAACTATACGATTTATTATCAACAATTTTTTTTCTCTTAAATTAATGAAATAAATTTATGGATTTATTTACTGTTTTATGAACAAATTGAGCTCATTAATACAAAAAGAATCGCGTCACGTATTTCAGCCCTCGTTAAGTGTAGTTTAGCCCCGTCCTGCCCAACTCATTTTTTTAAATATTTATAATTTATAAAAAATAATTTACAGAGAACTTTATTATTTAACAAATAAATATTAAACAAAATAAATATAATATACTGTGAGTGTTGAAAATTTTTAAATGTTGTTCAAAAATTTTAAATCTTTCAGAAATGATGTTCAACATAATTTTTATTTTTTCAATATTATTTTATTTATACATTGTCAATAAAAATTTATAAAGAAAATAACACGAGAATTAAAATGGAATTTAATATAAAATTTTCAATGCCAAAATTCCACGCCAGATAGAATTTTTGCTTGAAACTTCTCGTGATACTTCAGATGGAATGCAATATGGAATTTAATGATTATTTTTTAAATGGAATCACATTTAATAATCGAATTTTCTATTCATAGGGTGTTTACGACGCACAAGTGCCTAGTACAAAAAGAACGAAACTGTTACTTTTAATTCGCTTTAATATTAATATAATTAGCAGTTTTTAGCTAAGAAATTATGTAATTTTGTCGCAGCTACAAATAAAGAAAAAATAATTATTATGCAACGATAGCCATTTTATATTTATTTCAATATTTTTGAATTTTAGGATCTTAAAAATAAATTGAAAAAAATCGAGATAGCACGAGACAAAGTATCATTGGAAGACGAAAGCATGAAAGAATTAGTAGATGGAACAACTTACAGACCCAGACTAAATCTGCTTCTCGAGTGGTCAATCGATTCCTACGACTACTATCACAAATTGTATCCTTTATTTTTTATAAAATAAAAAGTAGAAAATATTTCATAAATATTCATATATTTCTACCTAAAGCAAAATAATTTTTTTTCCTTTTTTTTCAATACGTATAAAATAACAATAAAAAAACCTTAAATACTTTACATAAAAAAAAAAAATATTAAATCCTGAAACGTAACTGACCAATCAGATATAGCAACATAAACGAGAGTTTGAAAGCCGTGGACTACAAGGATGAAGCGAGTATCGAGAGACTAGTGGAATCCTTTACCGAGAGAGAATCGATGAGAAAGAAAATCGATCGTAAGTATTTACATCTCCTACTTCTTTTTTCTTTCTATTTTACCTTTTATTCGCTTTATAGTCCGCTGCTTGGACTTTTTATACGCTAAAGCGTTAAATAACGATTTTTTAGTGAGAGAGGATAAAGGTACTTTTTTAAATCGATGAGCTTTTAGCAAAATGTTTTTATTGTTGACTTGTGTACTTATATGAATAAATGTACAATTTAAGCTCTTATGATATGTAACATAACATTTGTAAAAAAATGATATGAATTAGTTTTGTTGACTTTGTTATTTGTTACTTATTTGTTGTTTCTGTTCTTATCTATTCTATTCTTATATATGGAAAAGGTTAACGTTTAATACAACGATTTTTTATGTAAATTTTACATAATGTATGAACTAAAAATCAAGTATACTTTGTAATATCGTTGAAATTATAATTTTTATAATAAATTATCGTTTACGTTTTGATTATTTTTTTTAGATATACTGGCACACACGCAATTTCTGGCGCGACAAATCAACCGCTGACCTTGATATTTTCTCCAACAACGATTTTTCAACGTTCTCTCTCTCTCCTTTAACTTATCCAGAACTGATCGATTTTTTCAATTGTTACGTATATGCATTATGTTAAAAATATACAAAGTTATTTTTGTAGGCTAAGGTTAACGTAATCGAATGTAAAAACTTATTTTATGGTTTAGTAAAATATTTTTTTTTTTATATTTATTAAATCTAGAGTTTTTATTACACACCTTACGCTTTCTTTTTGTTAAAACTAAATTTATTTTTGTATCAGTATGAAATTTTTTTTTTTTAAGTTTTACGGATTTATTTATAATTATAATATTATGATTTTTATTTTATATTACTATTTTAATATTTTTATAAAAAACAATTTAAAACTAACTTAAAAAAAAAATATTTCAGTTATCGTAAATATAAGATCAATTTTTTAATCACCTTATAAATTCAAGCGATAATTCATAAAAATTTTCTCAGCAAGTAATAATTTAATGGAAAGTAAGAGCATAATTAATAATGTGCAATTATGTTAATCGTTAATTAATCTCAACATCGTATAATTTTGTGTTTGCGTGTTTTTCATTTCTCCTTGAAACATCATCGATTTGTTAATATGCAAATGTTGTCATAAGATGCTTTACCTGCCAGAAAAAGTAAATTTTCTGTAAAATATATAAAAATTTTCTCTCGGTGTATATTATTCAAACCATCAATTCAATTTTAAAGCAGATTTTTTTTTAACCGATTAAAAAGAAAAATAAAAAAGATTATGTATACGTTTTAGCAAAATGTAGCTTTTTTTCTTCTTTGATATAATGAGTAACGACTGTAGTTAGCAGTAAATATAGAATTTATAGGATTTTATTTGGGGATAGCATTAAATTTTAAATATTCTCAAAAAATTATACCATTCTCAAGAGGACGAAGACTTAAAAATTCTATTAATTACAGGGACAAAAAATATTAGAATGACTTTAAATTTTTTTCAAAGTATTAAATACAAAACAAAGTAGAAAAAGAAAAAAAAAATAATATTAATAACCCAATTGACACAGGCTTTAATCAACAATATTGCTTCCTAATAGAGCAAGATTTGCGATCGGGATGAAAAATTTTTTTTCACAAGCGTTGTTAAAAACACGTTTTACGATGTGAGGAATCAGAATATACTATTATCTTGAAAAATTTATTTTGTGTACGAATTTTTTTTAGTGCGTGGGTGTATTTTTGAATTTGCAAAATCATCAATAAAATATGTTCGTATTATTCAATTTTGACTAGAAAAAGTGGATTAAATTCGTTTTCAGATTTAGATTTTAAAAAAAATTATTTTTTTTTGCGATCTTTTGTAGTACCTATTTTTTTTCAAATTGATTTATCCTATCAAAAGTTAAAAGCAAAATAGCTGTGGGTGGCCTTACTACATAAGACTTTCTTCTAAATCTTTTTTTTTGTGGCACAAAAAAATTGATAAAAGTAAATAATATTATAAGTTTATGTAGGTATTTTCTTTTTATTAACACATTATAAGCACTGGCTAGTGTATAGATATATACATGCTTGCTTGTAAACATTTAAAAAATGTAAAACTCTGGCGTTTTTTATTTAAAAATATTATTTTTAAAAAATTTTTTACCTTGAGTGCTACAAAATAATAAAATGTTGTTTAGTAATACTTCATTTTAAAATGTAAATAAATTTAAATAAACAATGTTATCAGAAGTAAAATATATAAAAAATAGTTTGAACATTAAATATTTTGTTTAAAAAAATATACATAAATGGCGCATTATCGTATACCGGATGTTTTGATCACAAATAAAATAAAAATATATTGAAATACTAAAATAGTTATTTAATTAAAAAAGGTAAACTACGTTTGTCTATATATTTGTATTTTCCATTTTCTCATTTGTTTAATTATTAGAAAAATTATTGATTTTAAATAATATAATAATTTTTGACATAATGTTATAAAAATCTTATGCTTATATCATGTATTTAATGTTTAAATCAATAAGCAGCTGTTGTATTTTTCAGAAAATATATATTCTTTATTAATAGAATAAGAGGCTACATTGACGAAATGAATTTAGAATAAAGTCATAATGGTTGAATGCTGCTTTAAGAAAAATAACCTGGTATTGCAACATTATGAAGACATTTATTACCGGTACATAAATCGAATTTTTTCATGCATCTTTCTTGACTTGTTGGGCAATTACAATCATCTCCTATCAAATGACAAATTTTATATTAATATATTTAATATTTATATAGATTATGTGAAAATTTATAAAATGGCTAATAATTCTTTTTTTACGATAAAA
>JAPYZE010003215.1:0-13606 GCA_030522805.1 Leptomastidea abnormis | reverse complement strand
AATACGAACTGTCAAATATGTAAATTGATTTAAATCATGTAATTCTCTTAGCCAATGTATGGCCATATGTATAATTACGAAGTGCCAATAAACATACCCGACTAAAACATAATTTATGCACACAACAAATTTTGAACTTTTTATTTAAGAATAATGCTTCAATACAGCTTTTATCAGTATCATTACAATACAAATTATTTTTTGTAACCAAAATAAGAAACTCACCGGTCCATTATGTTTTGTCCTTATTAACATACGACTTACACGACAGAGTTTACAAAGAGTGCTGACTTTTTGTAACCTCAAATTTTAAAAATATATTTATTGGTTTGCAACGTCGCATAGATTTTAAGCTGTGTGTGCTCTGTTGATAAGTTAGGATAACCCTTGATTATGAATGAATGTGTTTTAGAAATTTGGCTCGTGGTGGGAGTCGTAGACGCGCTGCCCTAAGGTAACAAACGTGTTTTTCAGACGTATGTATATTCGGACAACGTATGTAAATATAAGCAGTGAAATAATATCAATAGGAACCACTGTTTAAAAAATTCTATCAAATTCTTTAGAATAAGATCTTTTAATTGGTGCATAATATGTTTTGTAATAATTTGTATATGTAATAATTATTATTATTATTATTATTTTATTATTATTATTATTATTTTATTATTATTATTATTTTATTATTATTATTATTATTTTATTATTATTATTATTATTATTATTCATAATGATTATATAAAAATGCAATATTATTCTTCCAGTAACACTTTTAAGCTAGAACGAACACAATTTCACTTCATAGACAGGGTATTAATGAAATTATGTCAAAGTATTGTAAAAATATACATCTAAACTGTAAAATTAGTTAAATTAATAATATTTATTCATAATTCGACTAAAAAATTTGTTATTAAGACCTATTTTTGCACTATTTTTGCGTGTCCGGATATCGGTTTCAAGATATTGATCGTGACTATATTCTGTCCGAATGGGGTTTTGAGGCTTTGTTTTTAAAATTAATTTACAAAATATCTACAAGTCGGAAATTATTAATTTTTTTTTTAATTGATTAAGGAAAGTTCAAATTTATTGGTAAAACAATTTTCCAGCTTGTAGTAAGCAACAATTTCGTGCAAACTGCCTAAAGGTACATTATCCGAAAAAATGTGTCCTGAATATGGGTGTTTTATCTTATATATCTTACACTGTCCTGCGCTCGTAAAAACGGACTATCTCGGATCCTTGCGCTTTATGTAGCGGTATTTTATCTGTGACAATTTAATTTATTTTTTTTTAAATTTTTTTGTATTTTTTTAGATAATGTTGACTAAAAATATTTCAGCTTATGGTAAAGAATATATTTTTATCTTCTCAGGGACATATCTCGAGATTGAGGATGTTGTGCAAACATTTCGACGCCTCGGAAGAAGAAGGGCACAATTCAGGAGCCCGAATGAAGAAGGGCACAACTCAGCGCTCCCGAACGAAGAAGAGCACAACTCAGAACGCTCGTATAAAAAGATTAAATAGCTGCTTGATTTTTATTGCTTTTTGACTGATATAATTGATAGAAATTCTTGGTTCTTTTTTTAAAGTCTTGATAATGTGTTTACTGTATTGTTAGACGTATATTTAAGTCAGTTTGAACAATGTTTGTTATTTAAATTGAATGTTTAGTATCTTAGGCTGAGTTGTGCCCTTCTTCATTCGGGAGCGCCGAGTTGTGCCCTTCTTTATTCGGGCTCCTGAATTGTGCCCTTCTTCATTCTTGAGCGCTGAGTTGTGTACTTCTTCGCCATATTCTGAGTTGTGCCCTTCTTCTTCCGAGGCGTCGATTTAAACGGGCTACAAATATATGACAAATTATATTTAATTATTAATTTTGATAAATAATAATTTATTAGAATTATCAAACAAACTAGACTTTCTACTAATGTGCTGTAGCAAATAAAGATGCTAGTTTGTTTTTTAAATAAAAAAAATGCCATTATTAATTTTTAAAGTGTTTATTTAGAAAAATGGTTTAATATGAACATTATTTAAAGTAACATTAATAAAATAATAGATATACTGTATTCTTTTTGTTTCTTATAATCTTCATCAATAATTTTCATAATTTGCCACTTGATGGACTAAGTTATAGACTCTTAGACAATAGTTTTTCTCTACAAAAATAACATTTGTGATCGGTGTTCATGAGCTAGCACAAAATACATTTATAATTTAAATTGATGTAGTTTCAATTTTAATTTTGATTTCTCTCTCAATCAAATTTAGGCAGGCCAAATGATTCTGGTTTAAAGTCTTCTAAGCTATCTATTACTAAAGTTGCCTTATCTTTAAACTTATCAGGTAGATGTTTGTCAGGTACCATTACAGTTTGCATGCCAGCAGAAACTCCAGCTAAGACTCCATTTGGAGCATCTTCAAAAACAAGACACTAGAAAGAAAATAAAATATTGTATTATTTGTAATTTTAAATTTAAAAGTTTTAAAATTATATCATTTGACAAACCTTAGATGGGTCTGGTGAATCAGAAAATCTTTTTGCAGCAACTAAAAATATATCTGGATTAGGTTTTCCTTTTTTAACTTCAGGATCAGTACCTCCCAGCACCTTGTGGTGAAATAAATCAAAAAGTTCTGTCAAATGTTTTGTTTTTAATTCATAACTATCTTTGCTAGAACTAGTGGCAAGTGCAAAAGGAACGTTATGTTTCTTTAAATGATGCAAGAGCCTTTCAACACCTGTTAACAAAAATTGTATCACACATTAGTTTATAAAATATTAGAGAATACCATATCATTGTCAGTACAATAAAGCCAATTAGATGTAATTCACAAACATCAATTAGCATTTATTTATGCAATATTGTGCAGAAAAAAAAAACAATAACAAGCTGGAATTGCACATACATTTTTTCCATTCTATAACTCTGAATTTTATTTATAATTTAATCAAAAATTTGTTTCTTTATTTTAAACATTAAAATTCAAAGTCATTGTATGTATAAATTTATTTTTTATTAAAATGTTAAAACAATTGATTTTTTTTATCAAAATCAAATTATTATTTTAATTAAAATTAACATTTTCAACATTCACTAATTTATTTTAGCTGCACTACTGAGATTCCATACGTGATATGTAATTAAAATCGTGATTTTTCTTTTGAAAGAAAAAAAAAACGGAAAAAAAAAATTGGAGCCGAGCAAGGCAAAACACAATGTCATATAAAAGCACAAAAATTTGCTGAATGACACAAAAAAAAAAAAGAATAAGAAAAAAAACAAGGAAAAAACAACAACAAAAGCTAACCGAGCTTTATACACATTCTTTAAATTTTGTATTATCAAAAACAAAGTCATTCCTTAACCTGGCATCAGATCAACATGGGTATTAAAATATTCAATCAGCAAACGATGATAAGTTTCTTGAAACTCGTCGACGCTTAGAGGCAGTTTGTAATGGTTTATAATAAGCTCGGCTCCAACGCGTTCCGGTCTGCCTAATACTTGAAAGGCAAGCTCGCCACCGTAGCTGTATCCGTACCTCTCGCAAATTGTACTGTACAATTTCTTGAACACGCTTTCTGAATCTGCAGCAGCACAAAGCAAAGGGAAAAGGGTTTATTAGTATAATTCATTTAAACACAAAATCACCTGGTAAAAATTGTGTCGTTGGAAATATCGCAGCGTATTCGACCTTCAGCCGTTCAACTAATTCCTCTGGAGTCATTGGCAGGTCGAATGTTGTGATTATGTAGCGCGCGAGTTCACCCTGATGGAAACCCATTGTTACCGCTTTGTGCGACCATGTAAATTCTTTACCGTAAGGCTCAAGAATTTTATTAAATACTGTTGTGTACCGGTATTCCGTATCTGTGAAAATTATTTTACGGTAAAAAAGGAGCTATTATCATAGATGTATCGGATCGACTTGGCGTGTCAGCCAACACGTGGAAATAGCTGTCGAAATTTATTTACGTCATTATTTGATTTCATTATTGAAAAAAAGAAGCTGATAATGAGTAGTAATGTATCAATTAAAATTTTTCCATTTGGTTATTCATATTGTTAGTACTCTAAATACCAAATAAAGATAAGGTTCTTTAACGTCATTTATTATCAAATGATCAAAATTTTATAGTCCAGTAACTTTTTTTTTTTCTTAAAAATTGCATGATAAGGCATTCATAAAATGCAATCATGAGACAATAAAATAATTACTCATTGCAATGTTATTTGTCACACAAAAAAAATGCATAAAATGATGCAATCTTTAAAAACTTAGTAATTTAAAAACTTTTACTGAAACATATCAACTTAAATAAAAAAAAAATTCTACTTCAATGTCATGTAATATTTAGTAATTTAAAACAAAAGGCATAATTTATAAGTGTACTATAACAGTATACATTATAACAGTACACAATTTATTCAGCCTCAAATTATTCAATAAAAACTAAAGTCACCCTCACACCATCATTCATTCAAAATAATTGCACAAACACAATCAACCACTAATCATTTAATAATTTCCTCAATACAATTTTAAAAAAATAATTACTTTAATATTTAATAATTTCCAAAAAAAAAAAATATTACCCAGTCATATATAATAACAAAAAAATTACATCACATTTATTCGCGATCAATCTACAAAACATATATATTATAATATCAAGCGAAAGTCATACTCAACTTTGGCACTTTACTCTTTCAAAGCCAAAGCAAACACAAATGAAAATCGATCGTATGATATACACACATATCACCTAAAGGTGCAACGAATCAAATCCGAACACCCGCGCTCTAACAGTCTCTAACACACATATACCAAGATACATAAAATATCATATATAGAAAATCCCGCGCGACCTTGGCAACAATATTACAACCCACGAAAAATTCTAAAACTTGACAAACTCCAAAAACTTCATAAAATTACATCAGATATCGTATACAACAGTTAAAGGTAAAAGGTAATACATAGCATAAAAAAAAACCACCAGGTGTATTATATTAAAACTCCAGCACAGCAGTCCAGCTGATGTGTGTATAATGTATATATATCTTACCTATAAGCAGACCATCCATATCAAAGATACAATGGGTAACAGGCTTAAATTCCTTTTGCGCCATGACTGATTAATACTATAATGATCTTACTCCAATAAACAGACTGTGATTTCCGTAAAACTAACTTTCGAGTTTTTCTTCTCTTCCTATTTGTCGTTGTCGACAACGCGGTTGCTATCACTTCAACTGCGAGGGGAGCTCTCTCGCACCACCTCGTCTTCTCTTCACTCAGCGGACGTTAAAAAGACACAGGCAGACAGACTGCCGGCACGCGCACGCGCGCGCTTGATGATTTTGAGCCGCCGACGACGACGACGACGACGTCGGTATTATACCGCTAGTCATCGATATAGATATATTATTATTAGCTTTATATAGCTGAAAATGCTAGGAAAAAATCGGAGCAGGGAGTAATAAGTAGTGTGAGTCGAAGGTCAGCAAATACATGCATTCAGAGAGAGAGGGGGTGGGGCTAAAGTATTGGGCTGCGTATAGGTATATGTGTGTGGGTGTATATACGTATACATGACGTGAGAGCGAGAATAAGTAAACGTTTGATATTTATATATAGGTATAGGTATAATAGAGGCCCCGGGTAGTCTGGCGGAGCACACAGTCTTCGTGACGCGCCCTCGCCTCGGAGAACACGTGGCCGGCACGCGCCACCCCATTGGCCGTGTGTCTGCGTATCACCCTGGCCTTGTGTGTGTGTGTGTGTGTTCGTCAGCTTTTCTTTTCTTTTCTTTCATTCTCGCTGCTTTTGTTTTTTTTTCTTTTTCGGAGTTACGGAGCTTGACCGATTAAATATTGAGCTTGCAATTGTATATACGATGAGCTTTTTATTTTTTTCTGTAGAGATAATATAGCATTGTGGTTTAAACACTATTACCTTGGACTTGGGCTCGATCGATCGATAACGTTTTAGGAGATTTAATAGTTTTGTTGATATGTATATGTATACCTATAACTTTTCGTTTCATCAAAATAAAACGGAAGCGAATATAACTTTTGGGTATACGTAAAAAAAATTAAGCTCTCTATTTAAGAGCTTATATTATATGGTACACCGGAAGTAAGCATTTAGCGTTATGATGCATATATGTTATATATCTTTTGAGATGACTGTAATAAGAATATAATCAAAATGCTATTATTAGATTGTTGAATCGATTGAATCGATAATAAAATTAGAGTTAGGTATACATTTATTAAATGGAGTATCAATTCTCATTATTGACACGACTATCATTTAACATCTCATAAGAGAATTAATTATTATAATTGAGAATAATTTAAAAATGAATGGCATTCTCGTCTAATAGGTAACGGTCATTTCGCAAAATAAATATGAATAGCAAATGGAATTAATATAATGAAAAAAGTGACATGCAGCACAAACCTTATCGCGGGTTCCCTCGTAGAAGACGAAGGCAGCATGGCTTCTTCACCTTTTGTTCCGCGAATCCTTGGAGATCCTTTCAGAACCATTTTTATCCTTATTATACAACTTGATGCTTATATATTAACTTAATATCACTTTTATTAATCACACCTGAAACATAAAATATTTGAAATTGTGAATAAAATAAAATTTTTTTACAATTGATATAAACATAAATATAACTGTTAATTCTCAAATTATATCTTAATTTATTGAAAAATACAAGGCAAGCAAAAGTAAAATTTATATTTGAAATGTTAAAAAAGTAACGGATATTATGTTTGGAGTACTTACAACACTTAAAACACGTAGACAGCTTGATCAAATTCCAGCGTAATTTGCTTCTGTACTTTGGAATTCATGTAATAACAAGTATACCCGATTATTAATCTATATGCACATTACACAGTTTTTTAAGTTTTCAGTCACAAAAATAAAACTAACTATTCATTAAATAAAGTCACACAGTCGCGGTTGCTAAAGAAATCGGGAGATTTTTTACACGATCGCGTTTACTCCCGCACTCGACAAACTTTAAACGTGTCTGAACAAAACATCGAGATCGTAACGGAAATTTTGAACGGTTTGGAACACCGTTCCTTCAAAAATGTTCGATTCGTTCGATTCCACTCTATCGGTATTTTATTTATTTAAACTTGTAATAAAACTGCGAATAATTTTTAATTGCCTTGCAAAAACATTTTTTATAATATGCTTTAATAAAATATACTGGTTTTCTTCAAATATGTTACTTTAAAAATATATGGAATGTGAAAGCAACATACACAGTCCATCTAATTTGTTAGAAATTGCAGTTTCCGAAAATGCACAGTTAGAGAAAACATTGAATATCTTATACATCTTTTATACTAATTTTTATCAATGCTCATAGTTTTTTTTTGAATTACTTGAGAATAATTAAGGTTATAATTTTAGACATTAATTTACATCTACATCAATAAAAGTCTTGAAACATAAAATGTTAAACAAAATAAAATTTCGCGATAAATTAAAAACCAAACTTAGTTGCAATCCAAAAAAATCAAAATCTCACGCAAGCGCATTCACTACACACTAACACCCACACACAAACAAACACACACGAAAGAGAAGAACCGCCCACAACAATAATAATAACCACCCAGCCGATAAAACATATATCTACAATACCACGCGCGTGTGACGTGAGTGCATATTATATTATGTGTTGCGCATATAAGCATTAAAGCAAAGTGGAGTAAAATCAAAATAAGAACATTATACCACCCAGCCCATCATCAGGAGGACGGTTTTTTTCTCTCAGCAGCAGCGGACACGGGACAAAAACAACAAGACGAAAACTGATAGCAGCGGCGACGGTGCGATAACACGAGCGCTCCGTTCTCTCTTTTTTTTCTTAAAGTCGAGATGGCTAAAGCTTGGAGTTATTAGCTAGTATCTATACACTGCAGTGTAGCCTTTGGTGTATAACAAATTTTTCTTTGAGAGTTTGCCTTGTTGTAGTTGACAAAAGGAGTAATATACAAGAAAAGAAAGCAGATCTGTATTTTTTAAGCCTTGTTAAGCTCAAGGCAGAACAGCTGACTAGTGCCTGAAAATGGTATGTTCTTTATTTGGTGTTTTATTTTTCTGTCTAAATAATTATTGCCTGTATTATTTATTTGCCATCTACTTACCTTTACTTGTTGTCAAGTGGGTTACAGCAAGTTACAAGTGTTTTAACGTGATTTGATTAATCAATCAATCTTTAAGTGCTCATCTATTTGTTTATCTTACTTACACTTTTAAATATTATTTTTGTAAGCAAGGATTCAATTACAAGAAAAATAATAAAGGCTATGTAGATGACTACTTAAATGCTTTGATAGTGAATCATAGCATGACAAATTTTAATTGTGATACTTTGATCTTAGACTGTGATTTGCATTTACAATTGTGTTAATAATTATTTGTTTACTTAGGACGATGATGATCAATATCAGTCAGGGTATGATGTGGGATCGTTTCCCAAGGATTTTGGATACACACCTTTTGATGGCGATGGAGATGGTTCAGCAGGAACATTTATTGGAGATCAAAAGCCTAGAATACTTTTGATGGGCCTCAGAAGGTGTGCATAAAAATAAAATTTTTAAAATTTTGCCTTGACAATTAATATCAATAAAAAAATGAATTCAATTTCAATATATTTTATCATTGTTTTAGGAGTGGTAAATCTTCAATCCAGAAAGTTGTCTTTCACAAGATGTCACCTAATGAGACACTGTTTCTTGAGAGTACAAATAAAATTATAAAAGATGACATTTGTAACTCAAGTTTTGTGCAGTTTCAAATTTGGGACTTTCCTGGACAGATTGACTTTTTTGATCCTACATTTGACATTGACATGATTTTTGGTGGCTGTGAAGCCTTGGTCTTTGTCATAGATGCACAAGATGATTACATGGAAGCCTTAAATAAACTGCATTTGACAGTCACAAAAGCTTACAAAGTAAATCAATCAATCAAGTTTGAAGTTTTCATACACAAAGTTGATGGCTTGTCAGATGATTATAAAATGGAAACTCAAAGGGATATACACACCAGAGCCAATGATGATTTAAGTGATGCAGGTATGTAAATTAGAATGATGATATTTGAAATCAAATTAATTTTTTTTTTAATTTAAAATCTTTAAGTATAATTTATTCAAATATCATTATACCTCATTCTTAGGTTGTGACCAAATACATTTGAGTTTTCATCTAACATCAATCTATGATCACAGTATATTTGAAGCATTTAGTAAAGTTGTACAGAAACTAATACCACAGTTACCAACATTAGAAAATTTGTTGAATATATTAATCTCGGTAAGCCCGATGTTATTTTTCTTATCAAAAATATAATATTAAAATTATCATCTCTGTTATCGTATTTAATTTCGTTTTCCTACAGAACTCAGCCATAGAGAAGGCCTTCCTTTTTGACGTCGTTTCAAAAATATACATCGCAACAGATAGTTCTCCTGTTGATATGCAAAGCTACGAGCTCTGCTGCGATATGATTGATGTCGTAATCGACGTCTCCTGTATATACGGGTAAGCAGTAAAAAAATTTAATTGAAATTCTGATAAGAAGATAATCTTTCTCATTAAATTGTTCAATTTTAAAATCTAATTGCTTAAAAATTTTTTTGCAAAAAAACAATTTATTAATTTCTTTTTTTTTTTAATTTTAGATTAAGGGAAGAAGTTGAAGCGGCGGCGTTTGATAACCAAAGCTACAGTCTTATTAAGCTGAATAACGGGACGATTTTGTATTTAAGAGAAGTAAACAAATTTCTCGCTTTAGTTTGTATTTTGAGAGAAGATAACTTTGAGAGACAAGGTAATTTTACTTTTAGCAACACTTACAAAAATGAAATAATTCACAAACATAACAATAATTGTTCCTTTCTTTAGGTGTAATCGATTACAACTTCCTGTGCTTTCGCAACGCAATTCAACAAGTATTCGAGTTACGCAAGGCATTGGCTGCAGCGACATCGAGGGCGTCATGTGGCTACGCTTTGAGTGCCACTACCAACAATTGCTCGCCTTCACCAGCTAATCTAAGCTTGACACCAGGTGAGCAGGGCCCAAGCGGTACAGCTAACGTGAGTGGTAACGCCCAGCCTCTATCGTCTAGTCAGCCAGCCCCAGCTGCTGATAGTGCTAGCAGTGACAAGCACACCCAGAATGGTTCGATCGTCCACGCGCAAAGCTAGCCGAACGCACGCTGCGGCAGCCCTGCCGCTGCAAGCAGTACTCAATTTGATTTCTCTGGACGGGAGACCTTTTGAACGAGAGACATAGGATGATGTGGTGGTTACGCACTTCTTGAGATAGATGGCTGGTTGTCTTTTGAATGTCTGTAGGTGTCTCCAAGTTTTTTTTTTTTAAGTGGAGTGCTTGGATTGTCTTTGCGACCTTTGCGCTATTGCGCTTTTGAATTGCGAGGATTATTGATTTATTCTGTATGTAGATGATAGAAGGATGCCTTAAAATTGCGATCGCATGTGGCATAAGATTTTGCTTTACCAATGCAAGTATCGAATTTGCTGCGCCTTTGGATACCGCGACGCTTTTTCAATATAGAATACAATTCCGCGTGTTTATTATTATTTTTTTTTAAATTGTTAAGTCTTGTTATGTTTCAATTGATCGTTCTCGCGAGCTAAGTATACATAATTTATCTAAGGCATTGCCTTTTACATAATAATGGCAATTCAAACAGTAAAATGACAAATAGATGTTAAGTTATAGTTTTTTGTTTAGAGCGATTTTTTGTAAGCCATGGAGAGCAAGTGTTGCATTTGAAGCTTATATATTAGTGAAAAGAGCCAATACGGCCGAGCTATGATGAAGTGTATGATAGTTACGCTTGTATACTAGTAGCCATTATATGAAATGTAAATTAATGCATAGCTTTTATAAAAAATGTAAATAGCCTGATATGGACGTTACCAGCCATAAACCAGAGCTTTAGTCCGAGGCTTTAAAAATCGTTGGCATCGTCACTCTCATCATAGTCCTCGGAACAACAAGCATCGTAGTCGTCGTAATTGAAATAGTGCTCAATTTCTTCGTAATCGTCTTCATCATCATCATCATCTTCGTCATCAACCCGATCGAGATTAGACTCCTCAACGATTTGAGATAAAGCATCACCGATCGCTAACGAAGACGAGTCGAGGGTATCAAGTAACTCCCAACGCCAGCGTCGGCGCAATCGCGCGAAAGCTCCATCGTAATCGCTCGGTTCGTCGTGTATTACTTCGGGCCTGCAAAAGCGTGGTATAGCCGCTCGTTTTGATAATTTTGCCCTTCTCTTTACGAATTTGTACATTAAATTTAAGCGAAATGCAGCACCTAGCTCTGTTCTTGCACATTAAAAGTGCAACGATTGTTTATGCGTTTATCTGTATATTTATTCCTTTAAAAACTGATGTAAAATCAAAAAAAACAAATATTATAACACTAATCTGCGGTCTGTTTATACATGTGTATTATGAGAAATGAAAGAATCAGAACATACATAATGTAATTTGACTAGTATTTAACAAATACAATAGTTTCTTATATTCGAGTAAATATTGATTAATTATTTTAACAAATTCAAGAACTGAACTGTTTTCTTAAACAGATTTAAAAATAAAATTTTTTATATATTATTCAACTAAGAAATAATAAAAAAATATATATAGATACAATCATAACTACATTAAAAAAATTATTTATGATAAATAACGTAAATGCATGTTCTATAGACAAAAAATTAAGTAGCAGTGTACGTAGTATTCTGCGAACCCAATTTCTTTGCTGGAAACTTCTCGTGGTGCCGAACGTCTTTTTGTAAGGCTGACGGGTGAGCCTGATGGTGGAAAACTTTGATGGGCAATTTCGTTGAGGATGTTCCGACCTAAGTCCGTTATGTGATCCCTCATTGAGAAAAATTCGCTGCGCAAGGTAGGGACCATAGGAAATAGGAGTTTTTCTGGAAAGAATAAGGATATGTTTGTTTGGTAAGGAAATTATAGAGTGGATACAAATCGAATTTTTTTGCTGGCCTGGTTGAAATTGTCTGATGTACTCGAGTAAACGAGATTTAAAAAAAAAATAAGTATTGAAAAAAAATAAATTTTATTGTACAAAAAAAAAATATACAAAATTAAATAAGTGACGAAATTTTTATACAATGATGCCTGTACAACGAAGTGTTTGATAACAGTGTAAAACTTTTGTGATTGAATCACTGATTAGCGTTTGCATAAAAAAAAAAAAAAGAAGAACAATGATTTGTCACTTAAAAACATAAGCCAAATATAAAATTCATGTATCATGAACAAATTGGTTTTGCTTTCGTCGATGTGTTTGATGATGCATATATATGCAATGAGTATACAAAAAAAAACGTGTTTCTATTCTATAAGAATAAGCCAAGAAAGTTGTTATTTATGTGGATGTGCGAATGCCGTAGTATTTTAAGTTGACGGCATACTGCAGTTAAAGGCAGAACTCAAACCAGTCACTGCAAACAAGGTCATGAAACAAAACGATTTTATTAGTATATTGCTTGAAAAAAAAATTAAGAAAAGTAATTGTGCAATGAATTGCTAAATGAATCAGTTAGTGAGAGAATTATGAATAAATCAAAAACCTTAGTGAATCTTTGCAACTATTGCTTAGTTGAAGTAAAAATTCAGTAGATATAACAAAATTGAAAAATAAAAAAAAAAATACTAAAACATAGAGGACAATAAACGTAATATGTAGTTGAATAAACTATATTCAATTTTTTTACTTTAGTCATTAGGATGATATGAATTCATTGCACAAAGCGTGAATAACAGCAACATTAAAATGTTAAAATCGATTTCATGCAAAGTATACTTTACGTTACATTGCTGTATAATAATTCTGTTCAATATCTTTACAAAAATATATATCATTTATTTTTATTATCTACATTTTTCTAAATACTTTCTATTTATTCAAAAAATAACTATCACATCTTTTTGATTCTTAATGTAAAAAAAAAAATTTAAATCAACATTATTTCTAAATTTAAAAATTCAGATCACTAACAAGTCAATAAAATCCTAGATCATTTCTATAAAAAAAAAATAAAATTATTCAATTCTCCCCCCAATCCACCCTTGCCAGCAAATCTAATCGCTCGGCAATAGTACGACGCGATAGATCATCACGACATTCAGGTTTGACCTGCGCGACGTATTGTAGAAATTCGTGAGCGATGATGGACTTACGATAATCAGCGTCCTTATGTTGAACAGCGTTATGGAGACCCAACGCCAGATACGTGTGATATTTTACATAATCATTTTCAAGTTGGTCCAAGGCCTTGCCAATAAAAGCGAGAGATTTGGGTCGCCACCTGTTGCGCACCTCCTCGCACATCTCTAGCAGCTAAAAAAACAACGCAATAAAATTGCGAATAATTTAACAGGATGGTATATACCTACAACCTACATTACCGACATTAGCTCGCTTATTAATTATTTTAACAAAAATAACGTAAAATTTAGCAAAACCCGAGA
>JAPYZE010003214.1:0-19257 GCA_030522805.1 Leptomastidea abnormis | reverse complement strand
TATATATTTATATACGGATTAGTACCAAAAATCGTAAATCGAAACTGACGATAATATATTCTCAATATATTGTATACAATATTCACGTCAATACACATGACACTCAACCTGTATGAGTTATACACCTACATGTAACTCTTGTACATTCGTAACATACATACACAACCAATAAGCCTCTCCCAATTGGAGCAGCAGTATACAACACTTTGGTTGCGCGGCGGGAGAAATTGCAACGCGGCGAAAGGAAAGTATCCGGTGTATATATGTATATGTATCTGATGTTGACTGCAGTCTCTCTCTTATTTTCTCTTCTCGCGAATCGATTCCTCCTTTCTGCCTCTCTCTCCTTCCTTGTATCCGTTGGTGAACGATTGTACCATGAAATGTGGTAAGTTGTACATATATAAAGTGAGAGATTATGAAACGATGCTGCTGTTGGATGTAAAAAGTTGAGATGCGTGATATCAATGTGATTTTTTTATGAAAAATTGGATGTACCTACTGTTGAGGGATCTTGGATTTTGTCCAAATATTTTTAATTTGTTTGTTTGTTTATTTGTTTAATATTTTTGTTTTTGTATTTTTATTATTTTGTATTGATTTTGTATATTTTAAGACTGATAATTTTTTTTTTATATTGTTGTGTTGTGAATTTGATATTTATTGATAAGACATTTTTTGTTTAATAATTTATAAATGTTAATTTTTTTATTCAAAAGTTGATAATAGTTTATTGCTCTTTCAAAGATTCATAAATATTTTTCATACGTATTTTACATTTAATTCTTTTTCATTTCTAGTTTTTTTTTGTAATAAATACACAATCAGTATATATTTACGTTGATTTTTCTATTGTAAAGAGGATTCAATACTCACGTATTTGTGATAAGAATGAAACGCATATATTCCACGCCTTCGTACAACTGTTAAATCAATCAACTTTATCTTATATTCCATAAATTAGCAATGCAAAAAAAAAGCTTCTGGTCATTAGCATAAATAACAAATGATAATTTTTTTTTTGCAAAATGCTACTGTAAAAATGTAAAAAAAAAAATTACTATTTCTGCTAAAAGTTTTGCTTTGATTTATTTGTATGACGTAGATTTATACATTCAAATTCACCTTTTCCAAGAATAACAAAAACGTCAGTAAAAAATTAATATCACATTCAAACAAAAAAGTCGAAGTTTCTTACATAATAGACCGAATAATTATAATTTTACTTTTTATTTTCATTAAGCAACTCGAAGGATTTTTGTAAGGCTTTTAAAAAAAAATTTTTTAATGGGTATATTTATTCGTCCGCCTACTTTGTACTTTATACGTGAAAACAACCCGATAAAAGAAAGTACGTAAAGAAAAGAAAAAAAAAGTAAGGTAAGAGGATATAAATATAAGTACAGTAGTTACTACGGTGTGTATGTACCATATGTGGTAACAAACAACGTGAAAACTCGCTTTTCCAGAAACCAATATGTGAGGCACTAAGCTAGGCTAAAGCAGATACTTCAAGGATTATAAGTCCCTCCCCCCACCCTTCTCTGGTTGGGAAGAGGAGCTTTTAAAGTCGATCTACAATATTGTCGAGTAACGGAAGCTATTTTCTTTGCTCACTTTTCTTTTATACCTGTACTTTTTAGCTTTGGACAATATTCTGTGTATAGTGAGCTTTTAAGAAAACTATGTTTTTATTTTCTTTTTTTTTTTGTTAATTTAATTTAACTTAACTTTTTTTTTAGAATTAAAAACAAAAAATTGTACTTAATTATTAATTTTATTGACAGAACATGTAATTTAAGTGTATCCCGGTACATTTTATTTTATTTTTCAAGTTATTATGTAAAACTTAATATGATATTAGCAGATCTGAATTTTGCAACCAGATCCGTGTCTTTAAATTTTTAAAAATATAAATTCATAAATAATATCCAAATTTCTAATTTTTGTTCTCCAATCAATAATAAATTCATAATAATTATTCAACTTAATCAACAGCAAAAAATAATCAAATAGGAGGTATTGCGCTTAAAATACAGTCCACAACTACAAAATTTCAAGCTTTTTAGTTCTGCAAGCTCGCAACTCTAAACTGCAATTAAAAACTATCGTCTAAAAAATAAACAATTATCCTATAAAATATAAAGAACAACAAATGCATCTTATACTTATTATCCAAAGTTGCAAGTCAATAAGTATATATAAGTTTATAAGAAAGGAGGAGACATATATACCCACATAGGTATATATATATTAACATCCACTCTCACTTTTATCCGGCGGGACCACTCTCACCTTATGTACTTGCTTATACCACCGCCGGCTGCTGGATGCATGTAGATGCAAGTAAGTATGTAAGTATGTATGTATGTATGTATGTATGTATGCATCGAAAGAGAGAAGAAAGTGTTTCCGGGTGTAAACGGCCGACCTCCATACTTGCGTAATATCCTCTCTCGCTCTCTTAAAAAGTGTAAGAGAGAGAAAGAAAGAGAGTCCAGAGAATTGAGCGTCCCGGTAGTACAGGTAGAAGTTTTGCGCGCTTGAGTCTCTCTTTTGCTGCATACTCGCTTCCGCGAGCCCAGTCGCGAGATCGTCCGCGCTTTCGGGACATATTAGTTTTTATTATTTATTGTTTTGCTGTTTTATTATTATTATTATTATTATTATTATTTAATTTTGATATTTTAAATTTTATGTAAACTTCGGTTTTTTATTATAATTTTTTTTGGATTTTTTAATTGATTTTAACAGATTGTTTTATTTGGTAATTTATTCTTTTTTTTATGTAATCTATTAGTAGAATCGAGTTAGTTTTTTAGGAGGGATTGTAATTTAAAAAAATTAAATGTGAATTTTTTTTAAATATTGTTTTATTTAACTTCTGAAGTAAATTGTTTTATAACTTAAAAAAAAAAGAATAAAAAGTAAGGGTGGATTAATTATTTACGTAGTTGCGTAATTCAATATTTCAGAAACATCTTACCGCCAACGGTCGTCTGTCCATTCCAGGACTTTTTCTACTTACGACTCGACTAACGTCTTACAACTATATCTACAGGCAATTTAAACGGTAAGTTTTCATTTTTTTTTTTTATTTTTTGTTATAAATGCAAAAAACAGCTTTTAAAAATAAAATTTTATCGTATCAATTTTTGTTAAATAATATATTAAAAAAGTAAAATTAAAAATTTAAAAATAATGGATAAATTTTAAACAATTAACTCACGTTTATCATATTCGCATATAAAAAAATTAATTTCATCACAAAACAGTAAAATGAATTTTTTAGCGCTGTCTGAAATATACTATACATATAAAGGCCTTTTTGACTCTTAATCGAGAATATTTCGGTATAACTCGTGTATAATAACTCAATCGTCAATCGTCGAGAATCGAACTCACAACCTGTGAATTACAAAACCCAACGATCTTCCAATCGTGCTATTTCGAATTCTTAAAAGTTCTACCTTACATTCATACTTATCTTTATCGCTATCGCCATCTAATGGCTCGTCTATAGAAATATGAATATATCCATATACATATCTAAAAGGGTATACATATATTATAATAGCCCGTCGATTTCCGTTATAGCCACTATACCCATCAAGTGTCCCTGGCTATAGAACTTGGCCCATTCTCTTTCTCTCTCTCTCTTTCTCGCTTATTAAAAAAAAAAAGTCACCCCTTCTTGAGACGCATCGATTTCAACTATACGAACAACTTTATAAGTATATGTATACACGCACTCTATATAGTTCACAAACGATCGCTTTTACATACATATATGTATGCCTATATTGTACACACATACATTATTACACCCACCCGCACTAATTGGAACGATAAAAAAGCACAGGTCGTTTATGTACATATACATACTCTACATATTCTAAGTTATACACACACATAGAAAGACTACATACTTATGTTGCTCGAACACACGATGACATAAAATAAATGTCTTCAGACACGGCCTATATAGTTGTAGTGGTGGTATATAAGAGAACTTACTTATATTACGCTTAGTATTCGCGAATTGACTTGGTAGCAAAGTTACTTAAATGTTGTCTTGTTTAAACGAAAAGAGTGGGATGATTAAGTTTTTGTCGGAGTAGAATTTTTTTTTTGTGTGTGTGAAAAGGCAAAGTGATAAATTAAGGATTATAAAAAGAAATAAAGAAGGTGGGTGGTCTATTGGTATATTTTTGGTTTGATATAGGGTTGACACAGAGAAGATTATTATAACGGAGGGCTTTTTATGTATATGTATATATATATATATATATATCGATTGCGATTGCGCGAGGAGAACGAGGTCGTATAGTCGTATATAGCTGTAGTATATTATATAGACAACAACGTGGCCGGCTATTCTTTTTGTTGTTGCGTTTTCTATTACACTTATATTTTTAATAGTATATGTGAATCGTTAGATGTGTTTGTTTGGTTCTCGAAGTTTTGGAGTTGATCTTTTATAGGATAAGAGTGATTAATTTGATTTGTGTTTGTGTGGGTAAAATTTTTAAGGAGTGAATTTTGTTTATTGTTAAAGGAATAATAGTTTTAGTTGGGTGTTACGTTATTAATTGCAATTTTTCTTTTTTTTTTTTTTTGCAAAGTGAAATGTATGTGGTAAGAATTACTGTGTGTGTGTGTGTTTTTTTTTTTGTTTGTGTTCTGTAATGAAATAATGAATTAATAAGTATAAAGTTTTTTTTTTTTTGCAATTCTGATATGATTTTTAATTCTGTGTTCTATCGACTTCTTCTTTTAAGGATACTAGACTAGTTTTGTGTTTTCTTTTTTTTTCGAAGGTCATTCAAACTGCCTAATTGATTTGTATTTAAAAAATTTATCGCCCACGACAAATCGACCTTCATTATATTAAACTACGTATTGCTGGGCTTAAAATGATGTCCCTATTCCTATTAATTATTTATAAAGTTACCGCGAAAACTATTTTCTTTTTTTTTTCGTTAATACATACTTACTTACGTATACTCTATGAATATCTACCTATGGGTATTAATAATTTAACGTAGACGCATTTATCTACCTACTTCTTTCTCCTTTTTTTTTTCTTATCCCAACGTAAAAAAAAATTTATACTTTTTGAACCAATAGGTACATATCGTAATTATTATACGTAAAGTCATTTGTCGTAGTCAAGTGTAATTAACATTGTTTCTTTTTTAGACGACTCTTTTTCTTTTTTTAAAAACGTCGTCGACCTGTAAGTGTTTTGTTGACATTTAGTTCATGTAAATTCTTTCGTTCTCAAACGTTTAAGACAAAATCAGTATTTTTACTTACTTATATTTTACAAGTGTTTTATTCTTAAAATTCTTATGAATATTTTTTAACTTACGTAATTATATTTTCACTTAGTCGAAGTGTTCACCAAAGTGTATTTTCAAATATATTAATATCGAACTAATTAATAATTATTATATTTTTTTTTCCTCAAACACTTATCAAAAACTAACTTTGTATTTTAGCAACTTTTTTTTATCAATACAAATTTTTAAATATAATTAGAAACATTTATATAATTAACTCTATACTTTATTTATTTTCTATCACAATATTTCAAATGAAAATTCCAAAAAAAATCACTCAAACCCCAATAAATACTCTTCCAAAACAAAAAAAAAAAAAAAAAAAAAAAAAAAAAAAAAAAAAAAAAAAAAAAAAAAAAAAAAAAACAAAAAAATTAAATTCAACCAACCCTCTAAAACCCCCTAAAAAAAAAAATCTCCTCAATCAAAAAATGGGTACACCAAACGCACAATCCTGTGAATCAGCAGTAGAACAACAACGTAGCGATAACAATAACAACAATCAACCACGTCGTACCGAAGAGAAGTCCAAGGTCACTGAGCCAGAAACTAAGATAGTACGTCCAGCAAGTCCAAGCCCTAACAGTACAAGTTCAGCAGTCGAAGCTTTTTACGCAGAGACGGTAGTTCTGGTAACTGGAGCTACTGGTTTCCTTGGCAAGGCTCTTATCGAGAAGCTTTTACGTTCGTGTGCAAGTCTTGGTAGCATTATTGTTTTGATAAGGCCGAAGAGGGGACGTAGTATCGAGCAAAGATTTACCGAATTATTGGAGAATCCGGTAGGACGATATTTTTTAAATCCAGCTCAAGCTATAAATTCATCTTTAACTGCATTTTTTTTTCTCTCTCTTAAAATTACAGGTATTCGATCGATTACGCTGGGAATGTCCAAGTGCTCTCAGTAAATTATTTCCAATAAAAGGTGACGTTGGTCTACCAGAACTTGGTCTGAGTTTAGAAGATCGTACGATGTTGATGCAACGTGTGAACATTGTATTTCATAGCGCAGCAACTGTTAGATTCGACGAGCCGATTAAAGCTGCGGTTAATCTTAATACACGTGGTACCGATCGTATTGTTGATTTGTGCAAGGGTATGGCTAATCTACTCTGTCTTATTCATGTCAGTACTGCTTATAGTAATGCTGATCTAAGGGATATTCAGGAAATGGTTTACAGGTCGGATGAGTTTAATTACATTTTTTATTTTTTTAACAACTATTCTTTTTATTGGGGTTTTCACTCGTGAAATCGATTTCAAATTTTAGTGTTTCTTAGTTATTTTTTGCGATTATAGCGATTTTTAATCGCTCAAACGATTTTATCAAATTCACACCGATTTTATCGATTTTAATCGATTTCAATAAATTTCAATCATTTACAACCGATTTTTTAGAAAAAATAAATTGATTTCACAAGTGAAAGACCCCTTGATACTTTTTTTTTTAATTTTCAATATATATTTTTTTAATTTTCAAAAAATATAAGAAAAAAATATACCTATAATTTACAAAAAAGAAAGAAAAAAATTTTAAAATGAAATTTTTAATTTTATTTTTGAATGCACACATAAAACAATAAAGCACGAAAGTTAAACCGCAAACTGTAATGGATATGTGCGAGAATTTGGATGACGAAATGATGGCTGTATTGGAGAAAAAATTAATGGGAAAACATCCGAATACTTATACTCTAACAAAAGGATTGGCCGAACAAGTCGTTCTCTCAAAATGTATGGGTTTACCGGCAGTGGCAATAGTAAGACCCAGCATAGTTTGCGCTGCATTTCAAGAACCTTTTCCTGGTTGGATCGATAACGTTTGCGGTATCACCGGTAATTGCATTTATCATACATAAAATTTACCGATTTATATATTTAATTCGATTCTCAAAAATTCTCACGATCTTTTCTTACACAGGAATTCTAACGGAGATCGGTCGTGGTACAGTACGCAGCATCTTATGCCAACCCCAATGCGTCGTCGATGTGGTCCCGGTCGATTACGTCGTTGATACCCTCGTCTGTGCAGCCTGGCATGTATCTACCAGTCGCGCACCACGATTTGGTAGCGCCGATACCTGCTCATTTCGAGTTTACAATTGCACCAGTGGCAGCTTTAATCCCATCAAGTAAGTATACTAATAATTTTAAAATAAATTTATAATTTTTTAATATGTAAAGAAAATTAATTGTAAATTGTTTTTTATTATGTAGATGGGGTGAAATCGGTGGTTTGACCCGTAAATATGCGATTCAAACACCCAGTAAATACGTGATGTGGTACCCACACGTTACTTATCGCTCAAGTCAGCTACTCCACAAATTAGCAGTTGCGGTACTTCATTTCTTACCTGCCTTCGTATTTGACCTTGTATTACGCTGTCGTGGCAGTAAACCACAGTAAGTTTTTTTTTTGGATGATAAAATCGAACTATTAATAATCAATTACGCATTTGATAAAACTATCTTGTTTATATTATTTTTTTAGGATGGTTAAGATAACAAAGCGGACGTTACGAGCTACAAAATCCGGGGAGTTTTTTGCCAATCACGAATGGTACTTTCATGCTGAAAATATGAAGGAATTGATTAAATCAATTAAAAATTCAACTGTTGATGGTAGCAAGCAACGTTTTAATGTCGATATATCAAATATGGATTGGGAGGTTTATGTTAATCAGTACGTGCTTGGTATCAGGAAATATGTTCTTAAAGATAGTCCCGATACTATTGATAAAGCTAGAAGTAAACTTATCAAGTAAGTTGTTTTTATTTTTATTTTTAATTAATTTATATTATTATTGATATTGATTTTTACTTAGAATTTTTGTTGATAATAATTTAATTATTTGAAAATCAATATTTTTTAAAAAAATTATTTTATGATGAATAATTTGGTTGAAAATCTGATGTAATAAATATTAATATTTTTTTATTACAGGCTATATTGGATTCAAAAAATGACTCAGTTCTTTAGTCTTTATATCTTGATGAAAATCATAACTCGAGCAGCTCGGTGATGTACTTAACTGAATTCTTAAAATTTTTTTTTAATGTTATAACTTCAATGACTGAACGATTCTTAAGATATGATAATCTGATTAATCTATAAATATAAATACAATTTTTATAATTTTTATAAGTGTGTTGTAGGTCAGAAAGAATAAATTTTATTTTTGAATTTTTATTCAATACTTAAAAAAAAAAAATTATGTATATCAAGTTCAAATAATATTTGTAAAACTAATATGCTCAGTACAAAAAGTTAATTGCAAATAAGTACAAAAAAAAAAATTATACTAAAATGTTATTTTTACAGAAAAATATTTTATTAAGTATTATTGCTATCAAATAGAATATAGAGATAGACACATAGCCCATTGACTGAAATGTTTACTTACTTATTTTGTTAGTCGTAAAATAGTTTTATGTAAATATAATAACTAAAATTCTCATATTTTAAGTTTATTATTAATACTATTCCATATTACATGAAGATAAAGTTATTTGAAAAAAAAATATATTTTTGCATATTTCTTATATCTTATGCACTATAGGTGTCTAAAAAACTACTGCAATTCGAAATTAATTGTAAAAGATATCTTTGTTATCTTAAATAATTTTTTATTTAATTATGGTGCTAATTTAATAATTCGGGACCATGTGTATTATTTATAAGGCAAAATCATTTGTTTATCCATATAGCAAGTATTATAATAATAATAACAACAATAATAATAATAATAATGATAATAACAATAATATTTTTGACAATCACATTATATTACAAATAACATTGTTAACGAAATATAAATATTTTACAACTAATAATAAAATATATCACTGGAAAAAAGGGGACCGCCAATTATACAATTATAATAATTAAAATTACAAATGAGTCAAAAGTGTATAAGAATATAAAAAGCACTCTCATTGTTCAATAGATATATAATTAAAAATATATATTTTTAATATTTACCTCGTAATCGTACGTTACCAAGATAAAATATGTATGCATATACGTGTATGACAAATAAAAATATGTTGTTGATTTAATGAAATCACAAATTTTATCATTGATTCCATTTTTTCTCTCTTAAATTTCAATAGCTTATAAAAAAATGCACATGCATGCATTTTTACAAATTTTGGAATAATATATATATACGCTTATCACTGCGTAAAAATATAACAAACATATTTATTTAAAAATAATAATATAAATAATAATGAAAATACTTGAATCACATAAAAATTAATCTCTATACTAAATAATATCATGCATCCCTCTCTTCGTCAATCCTATCTTGCATCGTAGAACTTTCACCTGCATTCCTAGCATTTAATTTCAATACCTAAAAATAAAAAAAAAAATATTTAAATTTAAAAATTTTTTTCTTATAATTCTATTAAAAAATTTATATTTTCCCACCTCTACTTGATGAACAGTCGGCAAGTCTGTGCGTCTAAGATATTTTCGAATAAAAGGAGCAACAAGTGCCGGATCGAGTTTGTCAATGTTTTCCGAAGAAACGAGACTGACAATAAGACCAATAGTCATAGTCATCAATGTACCTGCTACTGTGTACCATAAATAACTTAATCGATATACAGCCCAGGGTTCCCTATAAACAATTTTTTTATTAATTTTTGTACAAAAATATAATATTTTTATTTTTCAAAAATAATAATTTTTACCCTTCTTCTGGATCATTCAATAAAGTCTCTGGTGGTAGCAGAAGAAGTAAATTCTCAGAATGTTGAAACGAATAGGTGCAACCTTCGGTACTCACTGGTTTCTCATCAAATCTATAATATAATATCGCAAAATTATAAATAATTTAACCGTTGTTTTTAAAATTAGATTCAAATAAAGCTACAATTATACGTTCACCGAATTTTTCCAGAAGTAATAGCTGCTTCGGCGGATAAACTAATCCATCCCATAAAAGCAAGACCAGAAAGTCCTCCAATTAGTGCACCCTATAAATCGATCAATATAAATATGTGATTTCAAATAAATATGAAAAAAAAAATTGTGAAGTACAATACGTACATTGGTATTGATCCAAGGTACAAGTACTCCCATACTAAATATACCAAGCGAAGGACCACTTGTAATAGCACTTAAACTCATCGATAGCTGTAAAAAAGGGTATAGATAATAAATAAATATGATCAATTTAAAAATATAATTCTTATACCTGGAGCACATGAGATCCAGCTTTTTCAACAACCAACACGAGACCAGCACATATAACACCTAAAATTAAGACGCTCAGCTTCATCAGCAAATCTATGGCCTTTGGACTTAAAGGTTGCGATCGAAATGGTTTGATGAAATCCTCCAATATTACGGCTGCCATGGAATTAAGACCGGTTGATAGAGAACTGCAATTGGAATAATAAATTAGTTAAATAATGAAATATTGCAATTGTATAGATATATGTAATTAATTTTAGTTAAAGTAAATAAATACCTCAAGGCTGCGCTAAATACACCGGCTACAAAGAGTCCGGGTAGGCCTGGCATGTCTTGTAGAATGTTCATCATCAATAAAGGCAACAATTGATCTTTAGCTCTGGCGAGCTAAAATAAATAATAAAATTTACAAAAATTGGAAAAAAAAAATTATACTTTATGATTGTAATCTTGCAATATACATTTATACATACTTTTGTGGTAAGAGGATCGCATTCGTGATACCAAGCGTAAACTAACATACCGGCATAGCCACAAGTACCGATCAGCATTAGAACACCGAAGATAAAAGTCCATAATGCTCTAAATTTAATTGTAATTAAAAAGTCATTAATTTGTAAATTTAAAGCATATGATGTTATTTGTATTTCAATACTCGCACCTTTTGGCATGTTCAACGGTTGGCAATGATAAATAACGTTGTATCATGTTTTGATTAATAGCGGATATTTGAAGCCAGTGTACAGCACCACCGATCACTAGTGACCAGACAGTGTGACGCGTCAAAGGACTCCAATCAGTACTGCTCGCATGTAAATCAAGAAAAATAAACGTATTAATTAGATATTTTGTTAAAAAAAAAAAAAAATAAATAAAAGAAAATTATGTAATAAAATATATTTCTGACACACACACTTACGCTGGCATTTCAAGTCTTCCGGAATCGAGATTCCGACGTATGACGACGGATAGACCACCAAGATCCGATGTGCCTTTCACTACTATAAGCAACATAGCTCCGAACATTATGAAAGTCTGAACGAAATCTGTCCATACTACTGCGCGTAGACCACCCTGCGTATATATTGATATTTAAATATGGGGTTTTTATGAATTGAATATGTTTGCTTTTATTATGATTTTACAAAAATTGATTTATAAATGTTAATGATGATATAATTAATAAATTTTGACATTCTTATTTATTGTTTGATTATTCACACTTTAAAAAATTTTAAATCGCATTTTTTTTCATTTTGTCTATTCATAAATGTTTTTGTAAGTTTTATCAAGAGCAAATTTTTACATCTGTCATCGGTGTTCTTCTTTTTCTTAATTTTTTTTTTTTTTAAAGTTTTAATTTATATTTCTTTTTTCTTGGAATTTATGAAAGTTCCATTTGTATTTATAAAATTAATAAAACGTTATACATATATATTTATTAATGACGAAAAGTATTATGTACATTTCGCAATGTTAATAATTAAATAAAGTCTGTACAATTTAATTTTATCACATAATTATATATATTTAAAATCACAATAATAATAATAATATAATTGTATCTACGTACCACACAAGTGTAAAAAATACAGACGATACAGACAAATGGCGTGACCACGTGGATATTTACACCAGTAACTGGAACGAGCAATATATAATATACACAATAAATGACACAGCAATTTTTGTGTGTGTGTGTGTGTGTGTGTGTGTGTGTATATATATATATATATATATTTAACAAATACGCGTCTGACTATATCCTGGACCTTTTCTACTTATCAAAATCAAGTTTTTGAAAATTGTTTTTTTTTAATATTTACTCGAATACGCGTAATATCATGCTTTATTAAAAAATAATCATAGAATACTAATTAAAACGATATAATTTCATTTGAGGGTAAACAGAAGCCATTAAAATGCTTGCGAGTCGCAGTAAAGTTTGCGTACACGAGCATTTGTACGACTCGTTATTCTTATGAAAGTTTTAAAAAATGATGATGAGAATAATAGGGAGAACAAGTACAAAAGAATAAAACGAACATAAATCACAGTTACGCTACCTACATATGAACAAAGTGCTCTTATAGGTGTTCATGCATGTATATATATTCATAATATATAAGTGTACCTTGATTGAAGGCGAGTGCGGGTACGTAGATGACGATTGGTAGCCAAGTTATCTGAAAATATTTTTTTTTATTTTTTATTCAACTCATTTTAAATTATGACAAGTTTTATTTCATGTTTTTTTTTTTCAAAGGTATATTCAAAAAACAAAAGGTTTAAATCGGCAAATTAAATGATAATAAGAAATCAAAAAAAAAAAAAAAGAAACAATATAAAGATATAATAATAAAACATATTTACAATGCCAATGGCAAAAAGTAGAGAGCCAAGAATGCGTATCTTCTTATCGAACCTTCGCTCCAAATACTCATAAGTGCTAGTAAGTTGAAGATCGTGAAAAACCGGTAGATAAACATTGGCCATAATAAAACCAACCAGCACAACACCAAAACCAATGCACAAATAACTGGTACCGTGTACGTAAATTTCGGTTGGTGTGCCAAGTAACGATATACCAGATATAAAACTGGCTATTAGACTCATACTGACAGGAAATGTACGCATACTACGTCCACCTACTAAATATTCGGCTTCACCATGTGATCGACGTACGAAACCAAAGTAAATACCGATGCAACCACACGCTATTAACATGGCAACGAATATACCGTAATCTGGTGGTCCAAAATTTTGTAGAGAACTTATTACGTCTTGGACACTTGGTATTTCATCGGAACTTGTTATTGGTGAATTAGCTGATGATGATGATGATCCGGCTTCGTTATTTGGTGCGATCGGTTCGGATTCCATTTTTATTTGCTTGATATACTTTTTTTTTAATATCTTGGATTGTTAACTTTTTTTTTAATTTAATAATTCAAAGATTATCTACTTCTGTATAGTTAGATTGGTTTATAGACACTTTTCATTTGATGTATTTAATGTAATTGACACTTTATTGTACTGGAGGCTCGTGATGCTATTATTATTTTCATTTGAAGTTAAAATGTTAAATGGAAGCTTTAAAATATGAAATAATAAAAAATTAACTAAATTGAAAATAATATTAACAAGTAAAGATAATTGAACTTTTTTTCTTTCTTTTAACAAACTACTCAACAATTTAAATAAAAACTCTTAAGTAATTGTAATAAAAATAGTAATTAACAATTAAAAATAATAAAAATTAATATCAATCGTCATAAATCAAAAGCTTTTAATTTGAGAGAAAAAAAAGCAATACTATTTAAATCGCGTCAATATAAACATAACAATTAAGCTATAAACAAATGTCAATTAGCAAAAAAGAAAAAGAGAAAGCAGTGCGCCTACCTGTAACTCAGTACAATCAACCAATAAAAATTCACTTGTAAACGAAATGAAAAATAAATAAAATTGCAAATTACAACAGCACTGAAATACAGTACTGACAAAGCGAGCTACCAAGTACGTCTCTCGGACGTTTCAAATGTATGAACAAGCGCGTGGCCGGTAGGTGCAGGTCGCGTGCTCGTGCTCTTCCCGGCTCATATGTATATATACGGCTATTTTCTCGTTAAAGCTCGACAATAGGCACATAAGTGTCGGCGGACGGTACTGCTGCTATAGCCGCGCGTACAACTTGCCAAGTGGATAATACGGCCTAAATTCGAGAGAGCCACTCCGTTTGTATCGTAAATTCAAGAGTCCGCCTTTCTCTTCCGCCTTTTCGTCTTATCTCTTTTTCTATACTTACCTTTAAACCTTCTTTTACTTTGACGTTAACAATAAAATTGCCGAAAGGCTTGGGGGAAAGAGATGTAAGCACTGAATTAACAAATCGACGAGATTTTGCGGCCCCTTCGTGTTAAAATATAAATTTGAGTGATTTTCATCGACATGTTTGAAGGACACATTTGGACTGGGGTAAAAAGCTTTACCAACTCAATAGCTGCTGTGGCAGCTGAGGGACACACAAGTGCGTCCTTTTGCACGCACGATAGACCTATTAGTAGATTACTAACAATTGATTAAATATTTTTTTTAAGAACTTACTTTTTATTTCTTAATATCAAATGCACAATTTTTTTTAAACAAGATGATAAAAAAACGGCTCTTTAGATTTGTAGGACTTAAAATCACGAGTAGAAATATAATTTTTAAAATTATCCCTCATAAAACTTAGGTAATTGATCTCCAAGAATCACTCTGCGCTGAATGCCGTCTTTAGTGATTACACCTAATCGAATGACGCCACCGCTGCTTCCGTCACGAGACATGGCAAGAGCAAGTGCTGAAACACAATAAAAAAATAATGTTATTTTGGCATATTTTTGGTGGAAAAAAATGTAAAAAATTGTAGACGTACTGTTAGATACGAGTTCTTCACACTGTTGTTGAGTCATGCCAGGTTTCCAATTAGAATCAACATATCCATAAACATAGCTTGAACCTGATCCACCGATAGAGATAGGTTGTCGTGAACACATTCCTCCAATAGGAACACTGTACACCTGACCTTTCTTAACAGGGTCCCAACCAGCTACTAATATACCAGCAGTAAGAGTATCACGATAATTGTAGCATAATTCCCTAAAAACATTTGCTGCAATTTCTACACGAGGTTCTGATCCCAACTCCATTCTGTAAAAAAAATTTGTTTTGTTTTTAGTTGTATTTCAAATATTTTTAAGATTGTAATAAATATAAAAAATTTACCTGTGAAATTCTAAATGATAATTAACAATATCTGAAATAGCTTGTGTATCTGCTGAGGATCCAGATCTGCAGCAGTATATATAATCTGTTACTCTTGTCAGTTTGTCTGCCACTCGGTTGGCAACATAAGACCTACAAAAAATATTAATTAAATTCTAAATGTAATGTTTTTTTAAATATTACTCAATTTATTTATGTCAAGTTAGTAAAATGTAATTATTTATTAAAATATAATTATTTATTTTCAAATAGCTTTTAAAACAGTTTGATAATTTATTATATATTTAATAAACACATACCCAGTGGTTGAACGGGAGTCAGCTCCAATGACAACTCCACCATCAAATTCACAGGCCATAATAGAAGTCTGTCAAAAAATAATTTGTTTCAAATAATTAATTAAGAGTTTTTATAAAAAACCTATTGTATGTCATAAAAATGAATAATAATTAAAGGAAATTTAGAGAAGTTTAAAGTATGCATTGTCATCCTAACCAACAAAATTAAAAACTGTAAAATTATAAATACTTACACCAGTACTGTGTTCTGCACTCATCCAGTCTGGTACCATAGAATCCACCGGATTCATGGAGGCCAGGATCGGTCCCGCAACATGAGCCATTATTATTTATGAAAAATTGTTTATTACCAAAATTACCTTTAATTGACGAAGGCAAAGGCAGACTGATTTTATTTGCTGTTTGACCGGCGCAACGAATTATTGCGATTTCAGCGCTACCTACGCGGGTATAAAATTGAAAAGCGCCAAAATATAAATTTTTATTAACGATAAAAAATTATAAAAGATTTAGGTAAAAATAATAATGACAATAGTAATTATTTAAATAATTTTATTTTATTCATTTTCTAAGTATAACTTTCTGCAAACTTCAGTGATTGGAATATCTGAAACTGGTGGTATTCCACCAGGAATGCTTTTACGTTGCTCAAGACAATATTCATCAGTGATTGTTCTTGGATCATCAATATTTGGTGTCAGAGTCATATTTATAGCTGGATAAATGGCAAATGCAAATACTGCAATAGCAGTAAGTATCCATATAGGCAAAGCAACTGCCCAGTATTTGGAAGGCCAGTATGTAATACCTAATTTTTCGTGTAAAAATTCAGCTGGTATAAAGGCCCATACAAGATATAACAATAATAACATGTTAGACCCAATATACATGGCATATCCATATACAGATCTTGGGCCATACGGAGCTGGGGTGTGTTCAGACATTTTTTATTTAATATACTCAATTATTGTGAAGCATTCTTTGGGTCAAATTCTTGTAAAGTCTCAATGATCATGATTAAACAATCGTAAAAAGCTGAAACAGCAGTTCTAATCTTACGAGCCTCAGATCCAGTGTATGTCCTATGATAAATAATAAAAATAATTCGATATAATCTAAAAATACATTAATTATTTAAAATTCTTTAACGTACACGCTAAGCACATTGTCCTCTGATGATACTTTTTTTTCAACCATACTTCTTGGAGGTTCAATCTCTACTTGCAGTGCATGGCAAGCAATGTCAGCTTCTCTTTTACTAGGAAATGGCACTTTCAATTCACTAATTATTTATGTAAGGAACATCATTTTAAATATTAAAAATAATAATTATAAAATATAAAAAAGGATACAATTTGTAATCACTCATGTCATTAATTGAAAAATTATCAGTCTAAACAGTGTAATTCAAAATTATACTCTGATCAATAGTATAACAAAATAATCATAAATTAAAATTTATCAAAAATATTAATAAAACATTGCTAATAATCATTTAATTAAACAACTATTAAAAAAAATAAAACAATGGAGGTTAGTTTTACAACCACTTTAGAATCAGAATGCACGCCTTATCTGTTTAAGATGGACGTAAGATACGTGTAAGTGACGTGGGAGTATAATAACAATGTATTATACACAATTGTTGTGCGTCTTTTTTCTATTGCTCCGAATGCTCCGATTTTATGGCGTGGCTCAAAAGATGATCAAAAAGATTGACAGCAGTCAGTGTTGTGTAAATCAAAAGTTTTGGGTACGACAGACGCTTCAGATTTTTTATTCTTGCTTATAACGGCATTAACAAGATGAATAATATATATCATTAATTTTATCTTGTGATATAAGTGTTAAAAAATGAAGTGAAGGTAAAAACGTGAATTTTTGGAGTCACAAGCAATAATAATGCAGGAGTGGTGGAAACGTAAGTTTTTTTTATTTAACAACATGTTTCTTAAATGTTATTATACTTTTATTAATTGTACGCATTATGTCTTTATTTATTTAATTAATCTTAGGTGTAATTGAAGAGATAGGGTATATCAAAATAGGTTAAGTTTTATACCGGATAATAACCGTGATTGTAACACCAATTATTGATTGCATAAATAAATCATCTATATTTTCTTTATTTTAACGTAATTATATTTACGTAAGTGAACAGTGTTCAACATAATTTATTTAAATAATATATTTTTTTTATTTAAAAGGACAAAATAAACAAGTTTATTTTAATATTTTCAATAATAGTTTTCATTTTATAATTTTTATTAAAAACAATCACATGTATATTTCATTTATATGTAAATTTGTTTATAGAATATATTTTATTATTTAATAAGCTAAAAATTAATCGCTATTACGTATCTTTATCGTCATAAAAATATAACAATATTTAATGAAGCTCTATCGTCGAGGAGAAAGTTGCTCCGACTCTTATTTACCGTTAGCTTTCTTCTATATGTAAATGTATAGCATTTCTTTGAATTGGTGTACAAAGTATCATAATATGTTTGTATGACACATGAAAAGACCAATAATTTAACCGTGAAATCGATTAAGAATTTTTTTTAAAACTAAAAACAGTAGAATTATTTTAATTTTTCTTATAAATATTAAATATAGTTTTAAAATACATTATTTTATTTAAAATATTGAAATATTAATGAATAAATATATCAAGCAATTTCTTTTATAATAAATTATCAAACTTGATTTTATAAAATTTTTGAACTTTGATACTAAATGAGACGAGTTTGTGCTTATCTATATGTAAATTGTTCTCAATAACGGATAAGTAGAGTGTTAAAGAAACCTGTAAAATTCACGCATGCGTCTGTCTCTGTAATAACAGACACACTTATTTGTTCATTGTCGAGCAAACCCTTTACTCTTACACTTTTGTTTTCCGACTGTTCAAAGAGATAATAGTCAGTATTTGAAGCACTTTCTTACTGCTTTTTTTTTGCACGACGCTTCGAATTAATTTGTACGTATTTGAATATGTTTTATTAATTACGTAGAATTTATTTATTGTAAATATTGAGTGATCTACTTTGATTAATTTTTTTTTTAAAGTAGGTTAATATAACATCGTCAATTTTAGTTGCAAATATAATTTAATTAAAAAAAAACTTTGTATTATATTATTAAAAAAATGGTAGAAAAAAAAAATTTATTTATATATAAAAACATTTATCATTTTAATTATCATTAAAATCTAAATTATTAAAAATTAAATTTTGTTTTTTTTACTTATTTGTAAAAGAAGATTACAATATCACGCTTTGAAGTAATGATAAAAACGTCTCGATAAAATAAATTTCAAAAGTTCAACAAGCAAATTCTTTACACACATAATTTTTCAATAAAAATCGAATTTTCTCGAAAAAAAAAAACAAATTTTCAAATTCGCAAATATACACATTGCAAAAATAAACAGATCAGCGCATCTATAGTCAGTTAAAACTCGTCCTTTCGCAAGTGTCCTACTTACGGCTTACACACTCCATTCACTATAGTCACAAACACCTGTTTCACCTCTTATACAGTGCCGTCTTTACGCATAGGCATTGTAGGCACGTGCCTAGGGCCCCGTGCTGTTAGGGGCCCCCGGCCGATTCTCGGAATTTTTTTTTTTAAT
>JAPYZE010003213.1:0-16359 GCA_030522805.1 Leptomastidea abnormis | reverse complement strand
ACAACTTGTGTGTGGTGATCACTACTCGTGCGAAAAAGACGTATTTTACGCCCTTGTTACGAAAATATCTTATATGTGTTGAAGCAAATGTTATAACACTTAAGTATACTCGTCGTTTTATACACTTTTTAAATATTGAAATCTATCCATATCGCTAAAAGCCGGTTAAATTATTTATACGAAATATATATAAATTTTCCCTCACGATTAATACGACAAAAGCGTTTATCCGAGAAATTACGACAACCACAACACGTTTTTCCAATCGTAATCCTATACCTATACCCCCTTTTGATACTAAATAATGAAGCGGCTCGGCAAGCCACGTCACCAAAAAAGAAAAAGCTCCATAAAAGCAACGAGAATTCCCAGCATGATAGTAATAGTAATAGTCGTAGTATAGTAAAATCGATACGAAAGCCAAACGCGTCGGTTCAATGCAATCAATGCAAATCTGCCTCTCCCCCCCCCCCCTCTTCCCCCCTTAGTCTCATTCCAACAACCAAGTCTCATTAATTATGCTCGTGTTTCAATTGGGCCTCTCTCACTCCTATACCCTCTTTCTCTCTTCCACTACGAGCAGGTGTGGATCTTTGGGGATATCTGGTGCTCCATATGGCTTGCGGTCGACGTGTGGATGTGCACGGCCTCGATACTCAATCTCTGCGCGATAAGCCTCGACCGTTATCTTGCCGTCACCCGACCGGTCAACTATCCACAGGTAAGGGCAAAAATCATATAATATATCTATCTCTCATTCTCGTTCTCATTGTATTTTATCACTAGCTTTTATCCACCTATTCGCTCAACGTCAACTATATCTTTTATTTCCTTTTCTGAATTGTACATATAAGAGCACCTATACATATATAGGTATATGTATCACTCGTTTCGTTTGGCCGCGTTAATGGCTTACATGTATTATATAGGTACTGTGCTTGAAAACTAAACATTTTGAACTCCCGTTTATTCCTTTAAATGGATGGTACATTTGGTAGTAGACAAATCTAGGGCAGAAATTTTTTATTTCTGTTTTGTATTAAAGTTATAAATACTTTCTTAAAGTTCAAAAATGTATAATTAAATTTAATTGTTTATTAAAAATTACAAATAAAATTAATATCTAGTATAATTAAAATTATCACTTGTACGATTTTTAAAAGGACTAAATATTAACTAAAAATGCATCTATATCTTTTAAATGAAATTTGAATTAGACCAATGGCTGGTGTAAAATTTCAACAATATAAACTTTAAATCATTGGTTGGATTTAATGCGCACCTTATAATAACAGATAATAATAGTAATAAAATAGTTTTTAGCTGTAATAAATATAATGATAAAAGTTTAAATTACCTTTTATGGTCCCCTTAAATGATTCGATGTTAAAAATTTTTTTTTTTACTTTTTATTATTCAAATATAAATTAACATTACATTTATTTTATAATTGAGGACATGAAAAAATATTTATAACAATATAAATTATAATACTCGCATCATTCGCAAGAATAATAATTATTATAATTATTGTTACTGCTGTTTCTTATGAGCAATAACCATTCGCTTTCTCAATTCATAATTAGTTTAAAGGTAAAGGTAGAGAGAATAGTTAGGTAGTGGCATCAATTTCAGTGGCAAATTTGCTTAGGAAGTGTCCAAGATCTAATGAACAACTTGTCTCAAGGATATGTATAGTTTGTAACTTTACATAAACTAAGGAAACTAAGCGACTTTGTTATCAAGATCCGTGATTGTTAGTTATATAATATATATTATGCTCTTCTCTTACTTAATTTTATAAAATTTAAAACGATGATATTGTTAGTAAATTTATAATATTTTACTTTTATAAAATTAATTAGTTACTTATAAAACTTGAGATTTTGTAATTAATTAAAAATTTTATACGAACTTATTATCTTTATTTTATAAAAGATGTTAATTTCTAAATCACCTGAATAACTTGGGCTAATTTGATGCTTATAATAGGGGGTTTTATCAGATTAACGGCAATCTTACAAAGGACTGGCTTATTATTGCGTTGCGAATAGAAGTGAATAATGTTAAAATTTCACGTTAAATTACATTACATTACTTTGTAATTGCTTATGACTTCTCTTTATTTATTTGAACTATTTATTTAATATTATATTGTAATAAATTACTAATTATAATTACAAAATGTTATTAAAATATAAAATATACTATTTCACTATTAATTTAAATAAACAAAAACATCAAATCTTCGTAAAAAACATATCTCTTAGGTAAATAAATATAAAACATCAAAGTATTACTAACAAACTATAATTCTCGACAATCGTACAAATCTTAATAAAAACTCTAAAAAAAGAAAAAAAAGAGAATAATAAAAAAAAAAACACAGATTCTCGTTAAGCACAACCATTCAAAGCTACCAAAAAATCTCCGTTTATTTAAAACTTCAATTCGGCTATACCCAGTTCACGTTTGTTAAAAAAAAGTAAAATTAAACCCCAGTATAGGGTTCGTTTATAGAACACACACACACACACACACACACACACACACACACACACACACACACACACACACACACACACACACAGTCACACAATATATAACAGTAAAGCCACACATCGTCTGTAAATCCACAAAATGCTCCCATTTTTCATTTGCTCACTGTAGGCAGAGGCAGGCCTCGATCGACTTTACTATCTCTAACCCTCCCTTTTGGACAAACGAACTAGGCATACACACACAAAGAAAAAAAAAAAAAACAAAAAAAAAAAAAAAAAAAAAAAAAAAAAAAAAAAAAAAAAAAAAAAAAAAAAAAAAAAAAAAAAAAAAAAAAAAAAAAAGACGAACAAAAAGAACGCAAACGAAGTTGGACGAGAAAGCATACACGTGTGGCTAGACTGTAAAGAATTTCCGTTGCCTTTTTTTTTTAGACGGCTTAGTTTCACACAGCTAAAGAGGGTTAAGGGTCTTGGTAATTAATTAACTTGCACATAAGCGACTCTGCTTTTATATCCGATACTCGACTTACCAAAAAAAAAAAAAAAAAAAAATTAAGGGCTAATGTAAAGTGCAGTAGTAGTTAGAAAAAAAAAGGACGAGTAACGAAGCTGAAAATTCTTTACCACTTGTATAGTGTACAAGTACTTTCTACCCTTTTTTTCCAGCTGGGTTGAAACGCATTCAATAGTATTTTTTTAAATGTATAAAAAAATTACTGTCTCGTAATAAATTAACATTTTTAAGAAAAAAAATTTTTCATTTCACTTAATGCTATTTAGTCGATTGGCATAATATATTACGTGGCTTTGTTCGAGCGTAAAGTTCGTGATAAGAGCTGTATGTAGCCTGACTGATTACAGCTAATTAAGCGCGCAACTATGCATGTACTACCGGTTTTCAACCAACTATCCTCCTCATCCTCCTCCTCCTCTCCACCCAAAATCTCGCTATAGCTTTTGGTGATTGCCTTTGCAAAGGATGATTATATACTGCGATGTTCATATCTAGTCTCGTTATATGAAGCCTGATTATGTAAATCGTCCTGTAATCAGTATTGAATCCAATATAGTATTACTTGTTCAATGATGCTGTACGTGCGGTTATTACATTTTTTTTTTATTTTTGACAAAATGTTATGTGGATTTGGAGCTTGATGCATATTGGAAAATTATTAATACTATATTGTGATTTTAATTTTATGGTTGTAGGAATATATTATTTTGGTTATTTGATTTTGTATATTTGACAGATATGTAATAATAAATACTTATTCATATAAGATAAAAATAGGAGCTTGGTGTGAGTTAGTTAGTAGAGTTGTAGGTTTCGTAATCCATTGGTCGTGGGTTCGATTCCTAGAGCTTGTCTTTCTAAATTCATAAGCACTATAGCCATAATATATTTGTAAAAGTATCGAAATGGTTTTACTTATTCTTTGTATGAGACATTTATTTCTGGAAAAATCCCTCATGCCTTTATTCTTAAATCCTCATTTAATTGAATATCCATATTTCTTGTTACTATAATCGTTTACATTCTGGTTTATTACTTTAGCTTCAATAATTTTTTTATCATTTTACTCAAAATTAAATTATTAATTTTTATTGAAATATGAATAAAATGATGATTAAAACAAAATTTTGATTAAAATTAAATTTTGAAGAAAACTTTCTCTTTTACATTATTTTTTAATGTAAAACTCCTATGTAATTAAACATCGACTAACAATGTCATTATACCAATTCAAAGTAAATTGCTAATTATATGGAAAATAGTTTGTTTTTACTTTGAATAGGTATAATTAATTTTTTAATTTTGACTTTAGTTTTATTTTTAGTGTAATTAGCGACTGTATTTTAATCAATTTAACCAACCATATACTTTTATCTATTTATAAGTGAATAGACTAAATGTCATGTCAGCCATTAATTCACTCTATTTTTTAATAAGCGTTTCATAAAATCGTTGCAAAACTATTGTTAATACAGTAATCGCGGTAAAGCAAACACATAATGAGCAATTTATTTAGCATAAACATGTAGTACACGAAACGGAGCTTTGTTCTGTAAATTTATCTCGTGTAGAAATTGAAAAGAGCCGCGCTTCAAACGGCAACAAAAAGAACCGCAAATAGCGTTAACCACACTGGTACTATATACTCGAGTATATATATATATATATAGGTACTGTCAGTTTTACAGTAAAATAAATAAACGCATTGCTCGTCCGACCAATAACTGTTAACGATAGACGCGAGCTTGCACAAACTGCACTTTTATTGCGTTAGATATGTAAATTCGTTAGAGAGACATAGCTGGGGGGGGGGCTATATTGTGGTATTTTTATCGCGTAGTGAAAGGCTTTGAAAAAAAAAAAACGTTTGATCAAACAAGCTATTAATTGATCTTGTACAAAGAAAAAAAGGTTGTATATGGTTATGGTACCACTAAAAAAATATTTGAATAGGATTATAAGCTTACAACGTGAATTATTTTTTAATAAATTTAATTTTGACATAACTGAGATTTATGCATGACTAAATTTGTTGAAATTATTTACCTAATAAAATAATTTGCTAGATTTGCCCAAGATTTTTTTTTTAATGATATACTTATAATATAGAAAAAAAAAGCATATTAAACTTGGCTTTAGTGCACAGTAACATAAAGTCCGTTATCGCAAAAACTTATCTTTATCCTTGCTGGTTGTAAGAATAACTTTGTAGGTTCGTTGAGAGGTATTTTAAGCTTTATTATCGTTTCTTGATACAATTTTATGTGTGTTTTAAGATGGTTATAAAAAAAAGGTTTAAAAAAAGAAAAAAGAAGAAGAAAAGTTCAATAGTAAATCTTAAAATGTGGTGGCATTGACCTAAAAATGAATGAAATTGGTTTTAAAAGTTTTTATTTTTCCCTTTTGTAATATTATCAGCTCTGCATCGTAACCATTTTATACGATCGCAAAAAAAAGGAAAAAAAAAGAAAAATATAAATACCATTAAAATTTTATATTTCTACCTTCATATCAAATCAAATGAATTATTGCTCAAATTTTATTAATAAATGTTTCTTTCAATTTCAGCATAAATTTTTTGCAATAAAAAATGTCAAATACATTTTTATGATATTAAACTAAATATTCTACTTCAAATAAAATAAAATTTAAAGTATAACAAATGATTAATAAAAAAATTGAATCAATCTTTCAATTTTTTATTTTTTAAAACAAAAAATAATTTTTTTTTTCCTTTCAATATTGAAAGTTTTTCTAAAGAATTCTATTCATTTTACATCAAAATTTACTAACACGTCTATATTTTCACTAGCTGTTCTTTTTAAGAGATCCATTAAACAACGTACACCAAGAAAATAGCATCTCTTTCTCTCTTTTTTTTCAACAACAAATCAGCAGAGTAATTTCATTACAGACCATTATTTTCAGCAGAATTTTCATTACCCAGTAAAAACTTGACTCTTAAAAGAGAGAGAAAAAAAACATTCCAAACATTAGTTTAAAACAACCTTACTAAAAACACAAATAACAGTAAGCTAAGTAAAACAAACAAACAAACAATAAAAAATAAAAATAAAGAAAAAACTAAAGTACTTTATATGATAAACCTAACAGTCGATGTTGATTTGACTTGTTAAAGCAGTATGTAAACGTACACTTATACAACACAAAATGTGGTATCATCGTAACAATGTCGTATATATAGGTACTGTATGTAACTAACGTAGAAGAGCTTTATTAACGATCGAAACGCTGCTGTTGCTACTACTGTTACCTCAAGAGAGAGAGAGAGAGAGAGAGAGAGAGAGAGAGAGAGAGAGAGAGAGAGAGTTTTGCTAAGCGAAAATTTATGAAATCCAGCAGCAGCCTCTTTGCAAACTGACTTATTTGCATATAAATATTATAAAGTTTATATATAAATACGAGTGAGTAGTGTATATATACTGACGATTTACCGTTCAAAAATATTGCTGCATGGACGGTTGATAAAACGACCTCAAAGCACTTTAAAATCTACCAACCTCGTTTCTCCTTTAAGTAGGCTCTTTCTTTCTTTCTTTCTCTTTTTCTTCTTGTAACTGCTCGCTTGTTCTCTCAGCTAAAATGCCTGAGAATCTTAACGTTTCCGCAATATATACGAAATAATGTCGCGTCGTTGCCCATACTATTACAAAAACGATAACACAAAGGTGTCTAATTATACTCATTTTGACTTTATGATTTTTTTTTTATTTTCTTACTTATTGTCTCACTTATTTTAATTGTTATATTGTAAAAGAAAAAAAATTGTAATTATTTATAAATAAAATATGAGATTAAAATAAAGTTAGTATAAAATTGTTTTTTTTTTCTTTTTTATCTGTCATTTTAAGATACGACAAAGTAGTACAAAGTACACAAAGTAAAGTTTTGAATAATTATCTTAGGCACTATGATGATTAGTTGACAGGAATGATGGAGTTCTAAGTCAATAATATCGACCTCCTTTCATTCGTCTTTACCATTCCAGAGTAATACCAGCTATATATATACCAGTTGTAATCAGTGAAACGGTATTCAACTAATTACTCATTACAGAATACAGTCAGACTCGTTATCCTTTGAAGATTAATCGATAATCAGGTGATATTGCAAATCATAAATTAATTATCATTCTAAATTTAACCTGACATTATTATTATACCTGTACTATTTCAACGTTTATCCTCAAATCACATTCACTTTACAAAAATATTATTTTAAAAAAATACAAAAAAAAAAAAACAAAAAAAAAATTGTTTACAAACATCCTTTTATTACCACCAGCTCGTTGAAAAATATCTTTCACACACTTTTCTTTTCATATACCCAAAAAAAAGGAAAAAATAAAAAAAAACAAAGCTTTTCTTTCATAATATTCACAACAACATTCAAAAAATTACACACTATTTAAATTTTTTTGACACAGACGAATAATTCTGTACTTATACATACATATATCTAAACTATGCCAAGGGAGTCAATGGAAAATTGTGTGAGACGTGAAAGTGCATCTTTCTTTTATTTTCCATTACTCAAAGAAACTCACAGAGAGATAGAGAAAGAGAAACGTATAAGTATAAAGAAGAAAAAAAGCCTCAGAAAGCTTGCATCAAAGCGCGTCCCCTTATGCTTTCACGAAAATCATTACTTAAAGACGTCCTCGAGGAGGTAGAACTGCTCCTCTTCCCTCATCTACCCTCCTTTAAAACAGCGTTCAACGTGTAATGCAAGAGAGGGTAGAAAATGAGCCAGCTAAAGGGAGTAAAACAAAGTTTTATACTGTAGAGTAACGTATATAAGAGAGAAGGTGTAGGAGGGTGTACAGGGTACGTAGCGTAAGGCTCGATGAAGTATAATATAGACAGAGTAAGAGAAAGAGAGAGAACGGACGGAAATTGAAATGAAAGACACATCACAAGCTGGTCGGAAAGATTTCTCGCGGTGTATGTGTATATGTATAAGCATATACGTATATAAGGACGTTTGAGCGCGAGCGGTAGAAGAGTATAAGAAAGAGCAGTGAGACGGAAAGTCTATTTACCGGTACCTTAGAGATGAACTGGAAGGGGGGGGGGGTGAGTAAGGGTACGACCCGATTTTCAGCAGGCTGGTGTAGCAGCAGCAATACATATACATATATATGTTCTTTGCAAATTGAACTCATTTTGGATGAAGCGCGCACATGCTTGTCTTTGCTGTGTGTGTGTTGGAAAGAGAGGACCTATCTGACGATGGTAATAGTGGTAGTAGGTGCTCCTATACAGATATTACTACTACCTCGAGAAAAGCGCTCCCAAGAGAGAGATAGCTTGTTCTAGAGGGTAAGAGAGAGAAAGAGCGCGCAAGCTCTCTTAAAGGGGAAGGGATGTACTGCCTCTGGCTTGATAATGTTGGACACTCGTTGCTCTACTTTTTTAACGCTTAAATTTTCGTGTTCTCTACGCTTGGTGCTTGATTTTGTTCTGGTTTTTCTTGATTGTTGAATGTTGTACTGTATGTAGGGTTTTGGTTAATGGTATTTTTTTTTTTTTAATGCGTTACGTAATATCTGGTCTTGTGTTTCAATTTAATATTTCCTTCTTTTTTAACTAAACTTGCATAAATTTTAAATATTAAAAAAAAAAGTGATTTATTAATGTAAATGTTAAGCAAATCATGGTAAATGTTTGTTATAATTTTTGTTTTCTTTAAATTTATAATGTATTTTAAGAGGAATTTAATGAATTTTAAACGATATAAAAATACAGTATTTTATTATTTCAATAATTTTACAAATTTTTAATATTGTTTAGAATTTATACCTTTTTTGATGTTCTAGGAATAATAACGAAATTTCTCAAAAAAATTGGATTAATTGTTTTATTAATTAAATTTTTAAATATAATTAAATATTGAAACTTTCACTCTTTTTTAAAAATTAATTGATGAACATTGAAACCGATACTCCAATAAAAAATCGATTATTTAAAGAGTCAAGAAATTAATGCAATTAATAAAATCTTTCATCAATTTAAATCAATCAAATTATACGTAAAAATTACAACCAACAAAAAAACGCCAACCACGTAACTCAAATCATCGTAATTAACAAAACAGCTCATTTAAAACCAAACTGTAAAAATACGTATATTTGTTCAACCCAGACATTAAATATAATCAATTGTTCAACACCAAAAAATTTTTAAAATCACTACAACGATTCATCATCTCATCACAGCAATTATTTTTCCCAACACATCTATAAATTCTACGATGGCTGAAAGCCAACATCAAATAACACACATCTCTATAAATCCAAAGGTCCCACTTTACTTGAATATACGAGGCAAAATTTGAGAATCGCAAGATTATTAGGTTGTCTCGTAGTTGATCAACGTCTGCTGATTGTACAGCAACCTGGCAAGATTTCCGTATACTCGAGAGTCCATCGTATGCCCAGATTTAGTATTAAATGCAAATCAAGTCACTGCAGCAGTAACAGCAGCAGTAGCTTGGCCAGTATGTCGATTCAATCGGTCTAATCAAGCATCCACCTACTCCTCTCGTACTCTTGGTCATATACGATCAATCGATTAATTCATTCAACCAGATATATGTATATTCAAAGGCTTAACCAACTACGTTGAAAAAAACCGACGAATAAAGTTAGTCGATAAAATTTTATTTTTTAAGTTGATAAAAAATAAAGCTTGAAATACTTCTTAATAAAGATCACATGTTGTTATTAAATTATTAACGAGATTTGCTAAAGGTGTGTGTATTTAACAGCGTTGTCCTAAACTAAACGTTTAAGCTGATCTCTGACTACGTAAATGTATGTATATGTATATGTATATGTGTGTGTGTATAGAGTGTCAATTCACGAGGCGACAACTTGATGAGCTTTCCATCGTGTCAGCTTTCACCTCCCTACGGGACTTCCCATTTGTTATGTGTTGCTCGGGAATTTCCGAAGGTAATGATTGAACGTAAGCTATGCTTGGACTGTACTATGTTATCGATAATTAGACTTTGAGTGGGTTTAACTTTGATCTTCTATAATTTATGTGTTGTATAAAGCTATCATTTTTTTTTATTTTTTTTTTTTTTTACATTCTGAGACTATAATGGATTTTTTTTTAAATGTAACTAATACAATAATAATTAAATTTGTGTAATAATTAAAAAGTGAGTAAAGTATTTAGAATTGAGTAATTATTTTTATTTTTTTTATATAGAGAAAAAATAAATTTGTATTAATGTTGTTAAAAAAATTAGAATGAAAAAAAAAAAAATGGACTGATATATCAAAAATGGACTAATATATTCCACCGATACAATATATTTTTTTTAATATATTTAATCATTTTTGACACTCTGTTGAGCGTATTTTATGATGTAAGCGTTTGTGCAATGGTTCAGTCAACAGGCGCCAGAAATCGAACCTACAACCTGTAGATTTCGAGACTGGCGTTTAATCGACAAATCCATTCCAAGTCTTTGATTGTCAAGTATTTAAGAAAAAAGTTATCCATCAAAGAGAGTATAATTATTTACATACAATAAGATATACAATTTAGTTAATTGTTAAAATATAATACTGGTTAAACTTGATACTTTTACTACTAATATAAATTCTATTAATTATTGAATGACAATATAAATGTATTTTTTGTAAATTCAAAATTAATCTCAATATGATACTATTTATTATATTTAAATATTCGTAAATTTAAATTACTATTAAAAAAATTAAAAATTTTAATTCAATAAAAAGAAACAAGTAGTGTAAATAAAAGTAGTTTATATTAATTTAGAAAAAGAAATATTGAGATAAAGTGTAAAATATATACAATCAAAAAATACTTTAAAAATATGTAAATGTATTTTCTTATTTTTAATACAATCACTAAAATCAATATAAAAACCTTTGAATGTGCAATGTTGAAAAAGGTAATTTTCGTACTCAAAAACTTTTTCTTGTTTAAACAAATGTAGTTTAGCAAAAGAAATCAGTTTTTCTTTCATAATATTTTTCCTCTGCTCACATTACCTTTAACTATATTTTTCAAAACGTTTGAAGTGTTATCTACTGAAAAGCTGTTAAGTTTTTCAAATATTAAACATTTTTTCTGAAAATATGATAAAATTCTTTTTAAGTTAGTATAAAACTTTTTTATGTACTTTGGTAAATTGAAAGAATCTCTGTAAGAAAAAATTATTATACTTATTCCGTTTCCTTTTTTTTGAAATAATAACAATCATTAAAAATTAATTATTTTACAGATTAATAATAGAATTTTTATAATAATTTAAATATATAGTTTATAAAAAATTTATATAAATTTTCAAGTTTTTTTTAGATTTAATCCAGTCACAAAGATTTATCATCAAACAGAGCATAAATATAAAAGCTAGATAAAAGAAATGGTTGATAGTATTTTCTTCTTGCCCGTCACATTCAATTTATATGACATAACTCATCCACAAAGCATATAACTCACTAAAACGTATCCGAATCCATAAATCTAGCCAATAAAAAAAAAATAAATAAACCACACACCCACAAAAAAATCATAACTCAAACAATATTATACTCATCTTTTAAATCGTTCTACACTAAAATTCATAAAATTTTGAACAATTCAACATATTAAACAACACATAATGCTATATATAGGTACTGATACACCACAAAATTTTATTGTCGCAACTAACATAATTTTTATCAATCCACACTAATCTAGCGACATCAAAAACAAAACTAAATAAACTTTCAAAGCAACAAGCTCGTACTAAAATTATTGGTATAATTCAATATATCCTCTCTCATCTGTAAAAATCATCTCGTTTGTAAATCGCGAATAGCATAAAAGCATGTGGTTGAAAACATCAAATAAACATTGTGAAAAAATCTGAAAAGAATGTGTGTTTTTGAGCTTGCAAGCAAGCAGGCAACTGTTGCAAGCACGATAAGCGAGCATATTTTTCATTATTCCTTCGTATATTACGTAGATTGAGAATTTCTACATTTTCTCTTTCTCTGAGAGCTTTCATTGTTTTTGGTCTGTAACAAAAAGTGCTTACAACTATACGCACTTTTTCTTTTTTTACTTGCAATATTATGATACGCGTTTATTCAATTCTACCAAGCTGAAAATACTTTTTCGTAAACTTTTTTGTTGTTTTTTTAATTAAATCAAATTCAACTTTGCGATAAAGCCTGTTTTATTGACAATTATTTTTTTTTAATAGATTATTATCTATCTTATAATAGAAATATTATTGATAAATACCATTTCAACTAGCAATTTCCAAAAAAACAAATCTATAATTTCAATCCAACCCACCCTTTTACTTAACTCATCTCGCACTCAAATAATTCATCTCCTGACATATCAACCATCCAGTCAAGATAAAAAAAGAAAAAAAAAATAATACATCTCTATCTTGCGTATTTTCTCTTTGTTCTCGGTGGGTGTGCTGCTGCTGGTGGTGGCTTTGGCAGATAATGTCGCCGAAACGAGCGAAAATGCTGGTGGCAGTTGTCTGGGTGCTGAGTTTCATCATCTGCTTTCCTCCACTAGTCGGTTGGAAGGATCAAAAGGTGAGTGCACTATAATCGTAGCATATATTATAAATTTGATGCGATTAAATTTGCTTTTATATGATGGAGTATATGTGTATGTGTGAGGTTACTTTTATGTGTCCTTACTATTCGCCGTTTCCCGTCTGTATATAAGTGATATGTACGAGTTTATATCCTGACCTCGAGTTTGCCTTTTAAAGCCTGACTTTTGTGACGGAAGAGTAAGTTTGAAAAGTCAGCTGGCCGGAACGAAAGTTACGATGCTTCGTTAGCTTTACTTTATTGACGATCGGATTGTCAGATAATTACTTGTTCAATCAATCTACGTAATCAATTAGAATATAAAGTTTGAGATACAACGTATAATATTAATTTTTAAATATTCCTCTGATAATAAAAAAAAAAGAAACAAAACTTAAAGAAAAAATAAAAATGCTTTCGGTTTAAAAAAAAAAAAGGGTATTAAAGAAGAAAGAAGAAAAGTATGAAAAATATCGTAATTTTAGTTGGGTCATCAATCGGTGTAAAAAAAAGCATATATAGTGAGCATAAAATTCCATTACGAGCAGTAATATTTCAATAACAGCAAAAGTAGTAGTAGCGTATAGTTGAATTCACAACGCTTTTTACTTTACCCTCCTCCAATCCTGGTGTATAGTAATATAAGTGCAGGCGCAAGCATTAAATTTATATATTCACCGTTATCAAGCCGTTTCCATGCAGCCAAGAGTCGCAAGAAAAGAGGCTACTCTTATTTGCTTTTAGATCCTTATTTATTTACGCGAATATATACATAACGTTATGTTTTTACATACGTATCCTCGTGACATGTATATTTTTTATTGTTTCAATGCTTTTTATTTGTCATTTGAAATATTATCATTTATCGCTTAGAACCGTTATATATCTCAGGTTACCTCTAAATGTGCACACGCGATTACTTTATAAATTATGACGTTGTTTGTCACTCCTGATAAACACACGACAGGGACTACTCTCGTCCGATGAAATCACGTTTAAATTTATGGGATTAATGAGAAATTGGCTAATGAAAGCAATCTTGTATTTAAACGAATTGCTATAATTGGATATTTGGTTGATATATATATATATATATACACGCATTATTTAACTTTAAATAAAATTTATTATTACATATATATTTTTCACGGTCGAACATAATTGTGTCGTAAAATAGAAAATAATTAAGAAACAAAAGCTGATCGGTCAATTTTAATTAATTAGCGAAACAATATCAAATTAGACTTTTGTCTTGATAAATTTTATTTCTTATTCTAAAATTGAAATGTATTTTTCTCAACGTTGACTCAAACTAAAATTAATTGCATAAGTAAAATTTATTATTCTATCGACTTTTCAATTAATTATCAAAAATTAAGTATACAGATAATCGTGTGCCACGGTCATTCATAAAAGCAGCTCGTGATAATTAAAATAAAATTACCGTTTGATAAAAAAATCTCTTGTCTACCACAGTTGGTTTATAAAAAAAAAAAAAAAAAAATCGCTGACTCGACTATACCGAACAATTAAACGAAACGAGACTTGTCAATTAATTCCTTGCTATTAAAAAGGTCAAATCTTTATCTGGTTTTACCAATTATTTTATAAATCTATATCTCGTTTATTTTTATATACTATATTAAAAATTAATTATTATGATTTTTTTTTTTTTTGTTTAACAGGACGATTTGGCGTTTAACATCAGTCTCATCGAAGATGATCTGACATTTAATTACACAGATATTGTCATGCCCGTAAAACCCTGCCGCTGGATTTGCGAGCTGACCAACGACACAGGCTACGTCGTTTACAGGTAACAAAACAAAATCTGACCTTAAACTTATTGCTCGAAAATCTAAAAGCAAATAGTGTGAAAAAAATATATATACCCTCAATTTACAAGTGTTGATTTGGTGGATTGTAATGTAAAATTTGTATGTTTGCATGTGCGGATACACGTGTTTAAGTCTATTTTATTTAGTGGAGTTGCGGAATGATTGTTTTACGGATAAAGCCTTTGCCGACTTTTTAAGCGTTTCCGCGAATGTCGAGAGATTTCGGGTTACCAAGTTGATTTTAGCCACTTCATATAAATAATGTTTGGTTTTTCAATCGGCCTATATATACAACAGTGAAATACGTTTCGTGCATAAATAAACCACCTTTTGAATTGGTTTGCAATATGTTAAATGCAGTAGGTATATACTCTTCTTTTTTGTGTGTTTCGCGTAAATTAATGTTTATTTAAATTTACGGCTAAAATAATATGTTGAAAAAGGGGGAAGTAAAAACAGCATAAAATCATTTGGTTTTAAAGACAAAATTTGTTGTTTGGTAATGTGGATTTAATTTATTATTCGAAATTATCAAGGGTATATATTATATGTTATATACCCACATATTATTATATGAATTCCCAAGCTTGCAGTCGGTTTCAATTTAAATGTTACTCAAACGGGTTAAGGAGAGTGGCTTGTATTTCTATACATGTTCACCTTACCCGCTTTTGTATCACAAAGGCCTTTATTAGTTGTTCTTGATATAGAGAGAGTTTAGGAGTCGAAAGCTATACAACTGTCAGTAGAGTTGAGATTCTCTCTATAGTTTCTACGAAATTGCTTTGAAAGAGAACTGACAAATTTATCAACTATTAGGACAAAATAAATTTTGAAACAAAGTTTATACGTTTTAAAAATTTTTAAATTATTTGTTAAATATCGTTGTTGAGTAGATTAAAGTTTGATTAATAATTAATTTTATTGGCATGTTATATTATTAGGTGTTTTTTATTCGAATAAAAGCTTATTAACGTATTGTACCAGTAAATTAAAATTTAACAGATTTTAAGTTTGAAATGTTTATTATGAAATGTGTTTATTGGAAAATATTTTTATTACTTTTGCTTGACATAATACACATTTTAACTAAAATCATAACTTGTTAATGGACTTTTTTTATGATTAAAATATGTTGCATAAAATATTAATATGTAAAATACAATATTATATTATAAAGCATACAAAATCATTTATTCTGTTTATGAGCATAACTTTTATATAAAATAAATTGAGCATAAATTTTTCATAACTTTTTATCTTTAATAATAAAACTTACTATTATTTGTTTGAATATTAATAGTAAAAATTGTTTTCTTCTTAAGCATATATTCGATTTCCATATATCATTGATTCGGTTAAATTATTTAAGTTGTTTGTACAAACTTACTTTAATTATTGCCGAACGTTACAGCTGAAAGTAATTATTCTAATTTATTAAATAAATTAAAATTTTTGATTAAACACCTTTTAAACATAATATAATTACACTTGTTACATAAATTTTGAAGAAAAAAAAATTATAATAAATTTATTATTTTTAATTTTTATCAATAAGTTTTATCTGTAAACAGTAGTGCAATATTAAAATAATTTATTAGATAACTACCAATCAGAAGTTTAGAATGGCTCGGCCAAGAGAATGCGAGTTTCGGAATTCACAGGTTGTGAGTTCGATTCTCACTGTTCGTCGGCTGAACCATTGTACTAACTTTAGCCTACCAAAATACACTTATAGTGTCAAAAAGGCATAAAAATGAAAATAAAAATAAAAAATGAGTATTTTGACAAGAGACTTATGGGGCAAATCACGTCAACTGCCCCAGCGCCACCGCAGACGGGTCGCGCGAGCGTAAAGACCAAGTTTTGATCTCGATATTTTGACCTTAAAATATT
>JAPYZE010003212.1:0-13618 GCA_030522805.1 Leptomastidea abnormis | reverse complement strand
TCGAGTTCAGGAACTTTCAAAACGTCAAGAAATACAAAAAAAACCAAATCGAAAATTTTCACCGTTACAAAGCTTTCTCTTTGAGAAAGCAAAAAATAATAATAAAAATATCAAATTGAAAAAATTCTTGTAAAAAGTTTTTCAATTGCAAAAAATATGTTAAGGGGAAAGTAGTAAACTACCAGAAAAGTGATTTTGTTTTGTCTGTAACTTTTTTAGATTATTACAGTATATAGCCCCAATTGAGATAACAAAAAAGTCCCAAATTTCAAATGGACATATCTCAGAAACAAAAAGAGCTAGAGAGACCGTCGGGGGCGCAAAATACTCATGAAAATATGTATAATTTAATATTGTCTATAATCCAAAACCCGAACACATTCTAATAAAATCGTAGGGCTTAACTTTTAGCACTACACATCCTTACGAAATGGACTTCTCAAATCAGTACCAACCGCTAAAAAGTCGAACATAAGTTCAAATTAAGCCATTTCGGAAAAATTAGTTCCTTGTAATATCAACTAAAACAAGATCCCCAAGTTTGATTTGATTTAATCGGATTACTATGTTAGCCCCATCTATACAAGATAGCCCCAGTCTCCCCTACTATTTTTCGGTTCCTTGCTCTCATCTTCAAATAAAGAATAATACGCTGCTATATTTGTCAGTCTGACAATCATCATGACTGACACGTGCTCTGGTGCTCAAATATAAGGGACACACGTCATACTGTTTTATATTTATTTTATCATGACGTTGTTTTTCAATTAATCTTTTCGTAACTATGTTTTTTACGTAGTATAAATTTTTACGAAACTTCTTAATTTTTTTCCGATTATAAAAATTTTTTTTACTATTTTTTCATGAAACCTTATTTTTCACAACTAGCTCCAAAAGCAGGATGATCTGTAAAAATTTCTGGAACTAGTTGTCAAATTGAAAATATTTTGATGATATCTCAAAAACTATGCAAGATATCAACCCTCTGAAGCTAGTACATCGTATTCCTAATCATCAATTTGACACAAAATCACTTTTGGTTAAAAATAATTTCTTAAGGTAGCTTCGGCGTTTAGTGCCGAGGGGGCACATATTTTGAATGCTTATTCATTTTTTTTTTTTTGATAATTGTATTCATTATATCAATATTTGAATAAACAAGTAATAAACCGTGAAGAAATTGCAGCAGCGAAATATGTGGCGCATACGCATCTACGGGAGTTTTAACCAGCTATTTTTATTTTCGATACTTTTACAGTGATTATCTTTACATTAAGTGTTTTTTTTTTTTTTAACGTAATATATTCCTTATAATCTATAGTATTAAAATACATTTTTTTTAAATTCCTTCGGACCGTTTTAACGTATTAAACTATTACCTATGTGAGAAATCCCATAAGCTTCCATGTTAAATTGATGATTTTTTGTTAGCTATTTTCTCCGAAATTAAGTCGTTTACCTCTCTGTTTCTTTATTGCAAATACATTAGGTAGCTTTTATTTACATAATCTCGAAGTTTCAGACAAATCTGTCAGTCGGTTTATGATCGCCGAAGCCACTTTAACTACTCAATAATTAAAGTAATTGAATAAAAAACGAAAATGTATAATAATACTTGCGATTCCCAAAACCAATAGAAATCGATAAATGGTTCTATAAGTATAAATACTTATTATTTTTAATCCTTTTTCATGATATTAGCACATAATCACGAATCCAATTTCCAGCAAGGTAATTAAAATTTTTATATTACAATTTATATTTTAACTTGTTAAAAATAGTATTTTTTGCAATTTCGTGCGCAAAAGTCGCTCTTGCGAAAGTCTCAACAATGTCTCAAGCCTTTACAATGCAGAAAAAAATTAATAATTTTTATATGTACGGCCAATCGCACTGATCAACTCATTTTTCAAACTGTTAGACAGTATCATGGCGAGCAAACTTGGTTGGTCCCGGGGTCGGGGCAGGTTGACCGAAAAAAGTGGCCTTAAACAATTGTGAATTAAAGTATGAAGAAATGTTTGGTTTTGCTTGAAAAAAATCCACAGCATATCTAAGATCTAGCACTAAAGAATGGTATATTATTTATTTATTTGTCTTTCACGAATTTGCGTAAAAAAAAATCATTTGTAAGAACCCTACCAACTAGCCCCACTCCCCCCTATATGATATAGGAAGATATATCAAGAAATTATGAGTATAAAGTTAGAAAAAAAAATTTTATACTTCATAATATTAATATTTTACTTTCAACTTTAATCGTATTTAAATTTTTTTATATCTACATTTTAAATTTTAAAAATTGAAAGTAATTGAATAGTAGCTGTAAGTAGTTTACTTTTATTACTCATTTTCTTATTTACTCGATTTTTAAGAATTCAAATTTAACAATTTTATAGTGGTTTTTTTATAAGAAAGAACTTATTAAATTTTAAATTTGGGTCAACATAATTTGTATTACATTGAGATAACAGATATTCAAAAGTAACAGTATGTGAACAATGAATTTAGAAGCAAAAGATATTTCATTGTAATATAGTTAAAGATTCTTATACTTTTAATCTGGTGAAATTGTTTTTAAAAATGATATTTTTCATTTTTTTTCTGATTTTAAGTGGCTTTTTGGAAGTAAAATTAGAAGGTTAGTGATTGATATAATTTTTAGCATAAAATATTATTGAAAAACTCAATTCAAAAGACTTACTAAACTTTTTTTGAAATTTCTTTAAAATTACATGATCATTGTAAAAAAATTTGATTATCAATTCTTACACAGTAAAATCATAATTGTAAAAATTGTATTATTTAATAATTGGTTCACTTAATTCATTTGTTATTGCATTTAAATACAACAAGGGACAGAAAGTGAACGATTCATTTCGAAAATGAAATTTATTGCACGAATAAAGCCGTATGGCAGTATGTCATTTACGCCCGAGGTGCATATGCAATTTTTTTCCTGCCCAGACAATGGCCTGTTGTTATAAATTATATTGCAATGTATATTTTGACTTTTTAAAAAAAAGTATTTTAATAATAAGCTTACATACATTTAAAAGAATTAAAATAACTTTAATAATAAAGCATTATACTTATATGTAGTTGGTATATGTGCTATTTTTAATAATTATTGTAAATTTATTTTATAAAGGTCTGGTTTCCATTTTGTGATTATATAAGTAAATAAATAAATAAATAAATAAATAAGTAAATTCAATAAATAATAAATAAATATTTTAATAAAAAATTTACAAAACTCTTACATTCTAATTTTTACAAATTTTTCTACAATTAAAAAAACAGTATAATTTTGTCAAATTCATAATACGTTTTCTGTTAGAAAAATACCATTTGAATGTAATTCTTTTAATCTTACATGATTTTAGATATACCACGAAAGTACAACGTTATTGAACCTTCTACAGTTGATATTAACCCACAAAGACTTCAAGATTTGGATAATCAAATTCAACAAAGCCTGAGTTCAATACGAAATAGTTTCAGATATCTACAAAGTATAGGTTATGAACTACCAAATCAAGTAAATATTGACGCAGCTAATTTCAAAGCTCGATTTGATCGGTTAGCGGCAAGAAAAATAAATCCTGCATTATCAATACAAGAAAAAATTGCTGTAAGCACAGAAGCTCTTGATCTGGTGCAACGATTTCGTATTTATGCATTTAATTTAGAATCCGAACAACGTAAGCTGCAGCAAGCATTGATACAACAAATAAATGCTCGATTTCGTGGTTATCAGCAAGCTGCTCAACAGGCATCTGCACAACAGCAATCATCTCAAGGATCAAATAATTGTAATGGAAATAGAAAACGTTGCTGAATTTGGTAATCATAAAAATGTATTCGACTTTCAGAAGATTATCTGAAGAATCTACATTGTATCTTTTTATCAAAGAATCATAATTCTTTAAGTCTTTTTGGCATATCGGATGAATAAAAATTGATGGTTTTTGAAAAATGTTATTTTTTAAATTATTTTGATATTACATTAAGTTAAAACAAAAACTTTAATTATGTAATTATTTTTTGGAAATATACATTTCATTGAAGATCAAAAATGCAATTTTTTTTGGGTCTGTATGGTCTTGTAAATTATTGTCAGATATTTTGGTTTGTCTTATGTAATATTTTTATTTTCTTTTTGTATTTTTTATTATTTCTCTGTTTAATAACGTCAACAAATGCAAAAACCTTTTAAAATATTTCCATCCCGATTTCTACAGCGCAAAATTATATGAAAGATGAATAGATGTTAGATTAAAAAAAAATTGCGTGATTCCAATTCTGTTGCTAACAGAGAAAAAATCATTTTATTATGCGCATATTTGATGAAAAAAACTTTGTTAGTTTAATAATTCATTAAAAATTACATTTACAAGTAAAATTTCACATGTTGTATGAATGTTATAAAATCTCAACATTAAAGGCGCATTTATTCAAACATATTTAAAAGTCGTATTGAAAAAATACTGTTTTAATATTATTCAAAATTATTTAGTAAAAGAAAGTATAAAATCAGACTACTATGTTTTTAATTTAATAACATAATTTATAAAGTTCTGTAAGTTTTGTAACAAAAATTTATAATTATAATCATTACAATTTTACATTAATGAAATTTCTTCACTTTCAAACAACCAATAATATTCAACTGTATGAAGTAATCAAGTAATGAATAGAAAATAAAAGGGCAAATTATTTTAATTAGAATTATATAATTTATTAGTAAATCAATATGATTAAACAACATTAAAAACACTTTATAAGTATTTTATAAAAGTAAAATTCAAAATTCTATATCACTCGTGCAATATTCTTACAACTATACAAATCATAAATATTTATTTTTATATAAATCGAAGTATCAAAATATACCTCACATTAAACTAATCAACGATTTCTCTTGTAATGAAATTTTCAAAAAGAGAAATAAAAATAACACAACTCATACTAACATAATTAACACTCCATAAAAGTACATCTCGCATTTTTTCCATTACTCAAACAAATGCAAGTATTGCACTCGCTGAAGAATAATTTTCCAGGTGTACAGACATCTCCTTGCTTGTATTTAGCTGTAAATATTTAAATTACCTCGTAAATATTCGATCTTATCTCGTAAAAATAGACAATTGTTAATTATTAAACCAATACTTACGACCCCATTTCTCCTTAATCTTCATACTATCGCAAATTTTAGTTGTACACATGTAACGAGTTCCATCTGCATTACAAGTACACTTGTTACATCCATCTGGACTGTAAGTAGCTCTGGGCGCGCATATTTTGTCTTGTTCAGGTAAATTTGATGGTAAATTTGAAAGCTTAACTTTGAGGCTACCATCTTTGTTGAAAATATTTTTATCGCACTTCATCAAAGAGCAATACTTGTTAAGACCATCTTTTGAACAGTAGCATGTATTACAGTATTCTTTAAAGAAAGTGCTTGGTGCACAAATTTGTTTTTTTGCTGTTGATATAACATTGAAATAAATTAAGTTGGTCGTATTGATAAAAAATTTAATTTATTTAATTATTTGTAATAATAGATAGAATTATACCTTCCAAAGCGACACCTTCATCTCTGACGTTTTCATCGCAAAGCTCCTTGGTACAAGCGTATCTCAAACCATCAGTTGAACAAAAGCAAGTGTTACAACTGATTTTGAAATGTGTCAGTGGTTTACAAACTTGTTTTGTGGCTGGAATCAATTAAAATAATTATATTTAAAATTGTCTCGTACTATTTTTAATTTTAAATCAATTTTCAAATTTATATATGCTTACCTTGCTTTTTATCAACATTTTGATGCAAAGCAGTTTTTAGCGTACCATCTTCGTTCCAAATCTTTTCATCGCATATCATTTTAGTGCAAGCAAAGTTTGCACCGTCATCCGAACATACGCAGTTGTTACAGTAGTTACGGAAAATTGAACGGGGCTCGCAAATTCGTTTTGGATCTAAAAATGTAAAATTATCCATTATTTTATTAATCAAATTTTTTTGTGAATAATAAAGAAAGAAAAAAAGAAGTGCTTACTGTTTGAATCATTGGAACATAATGACAATGTACAGGTAGCCTTGGAACCGTCTTTTGAACAATGACACGTATTACATTCATCCAATTTAAATGTGGTATCTGGTGAACAGTACTGATCTATAAAAAAATAATAATAATGATTCAATTGGAGATTTTTTTTTCATTCAATGATATAGCTTATGCAAGATATGATAATAATACGTACTTTTTTCTTTTAGAGATTTATGGATGATTTCATTGTTGGTGTTTGAGCTTAAAGTACAAATAGCACCAGTTCCATCTTGGTTACAAGTACAAGAATTGAGATCACCCAGCTTAAAAATTTTACCTGGTACACAAAGTTGTTCTAAAAATGTTAAAGTATTTTAATAAAATTGAAATTTTTTAAATTATTTTATTTTAATTTAATTGAAACACGTTTTATCATATTGCAATATAAATTATAGTACAAAAATTATAAGATTTATTCTTACTCGTTAAGACAGAACTGATATCGTTTTTTAAATCAGAACATTTCATTTCTGTGCAGAGAGAAAATTGTCCATCAGCAGAACATTGACACAAATTACAATCTTTTTTGTACAAAGACTTTGGAGTACAAATTGTTGTAGCTGAAAATGTTTTATTTCTTTAATACATTTTTTTTTGTAATTTTTTACAAAATTAATTATAATTTTAATATTAATGTTAATATCAATAAATTAAGCATGATAATTACCGTTAGCTGTGGCCACCGCCAAAAGTAAGATGAGTAATGACTTCATTTTACTAGTTTCTCAGGATTAACTCAAAGAAACCTAATTCAAAAATTTAATAATAATTTTTTTATTTCAATTTCTTTTACTGTTCACCTTTACTGTCTTACTGGTTCACAGATACCCTTTGACTGATGCAGTGTTTTACCGGAGCTCTTTAAATATAGGTGCGCTCAAGTGGCTCCGATTTACTGATATGACAATCAAGTAAAAATAGGAGCATTTAAAAAAAAAAGGATTGATTTCATTATCGATTAACTTGACAATGATATCAATTAGATCATTATCGATACTTGAAAAATTTAATTTTGAAAAGGCATATGTGTACAACTAAGAACAATAAGTGGAATATTTAAAAAAATAGCATATTACGAAATGTCACTTGTTTTTATAGTTAGCAAATGACATAAGCATTTTATGAAAAGAAATAGAAACACAATTGAATTTTTAAATTTAGAATTTTTGACAAACTAATAATTTAGCCACGTTACTAAAAATGTCAGTATTGTATATTTAATTAAAAATATTTTTAGAAAAAAAAAAAATGTTTTGTGAATTTTCAGGCTTATAAAAAAGAGAACACGAAAAAATGAATTGTTTAGGTATTTTGATTTAAATTGGCTTGCACACAAAACAAGAACGAATACTCAAAAATCCTTAAGTTGGGCTTAAATTACTGCTCATGGTCCAATAAATAAAACTTAATTGAAAATTATTTTTCTCATACTAAAAATTGATGTATTATCTAAAACCTATGGAAATTCGGTCAATTAAATTTTCAAAATTTTGCAAGTTTTGAAATTGAGCTTAAATTACTTCCTATTGTCTAAAATGAAAAAAAAAAACTTGAAAATAATTATTCCCATACTAAAAATTACTGTGCCATCTAAAAAATTGTATAGTGATTTTTTAACATTTTTTTCTGAAACAAAATCTTTTAGTCCCTAATTGATGAAAAAGTACTTTTTTTCCCATTTTCCGAAACGGAATCTTATTGTGTTAAATCGACGAATTCAGATAATACATTGGATTATTTAATAGGGGTTTTCTTTCAGGGTTAACAATTTCTTCCTCTCACGTTGAAAAGAACAAAAACCATATTATTATTTTATTGATTTTATTTGTCAAGGTATATTATTTAGTCTTTACATAAAAAATGTATTTTTGCTGAATTTTCTTAAATATAAAAATAATTTACCGTGCAAATAAATAAATTTTAATTATAAGATTAGAAAATGTCTGAAAACATGTTTTTAAGTAAAATTTAAGATTATTACGATAACGAGTTTGTCACAAATGACAATTAAATACAACTTAACCAGATAAATTTTATTAATTTTTAACTTAGTTTATTACATATGAAGTTACTTAATCCTTGTACACCTATCATCAAATTAAATAATATTAATTTGCTATTTTTTTTTTTTAAATTATTATGATGTTTTTTGATTATCTTTAAGTACCAGTCAAGTGGTTACTCTCGAATGACCAATATAACAAACAAGATTTTTTATAAAAAATAAAAGTGTCGTAAACACATTATCAGTATGAACTTATATCGCTAAATAATATAAAAAAAATTCCGTTAACAAATAAAAATAATTTCTAGAACAATTGTTAAACATAATTAAAATTATATTTTGAAGCTTATCGATTTATTTTTAATTTTGTTAATTTTCTTTTTTTTACTCTTTTGACACGTTTCTAAAAAGAAAGCTGATTGTACTGCAGGAAACAAATTTGAACTAAACTTTTAATCGAAATTTTAAATTTTAATTAAAGCAATAAAATAATATATATAATATTGATAATCCTATCCTTTTTGTCTTTTATTTTCTTGCCCCCCTTGTACTTGATCCCCAAGTCTTTTTTGTCCTTGATATCCTCCTGATCTTCCAGGTCCTACTTGTCCTACTTCATTTCTTCCAGATCCTACCCCTAATGATATTATTTGTCTTTGAACTCCTTGCGCTGCTACTGCTGCATGTGCTGGAATTACTTGATGTGAAAGTTCATGCGCACTCACAATCTGATTTAAGATTTTATGTAATTTTTGAATTTGTGGCTGATAATCTAATTGACGTTTTATAACATCGCCTACAGTGACCTGTCCAATACTTTTTTTTAAATACTTTTGTGAAAGCTGTTCAAAAGAGTTAATAAACCGATGAATAACAGTCTGATGTCCAACGGAAAAATGTTCCCAATGATTTTGAATAAACAACATTCCTGTATGTATGTCATTTAAAATTTTTGCAACTCTTACGGATTCTTGTAAATTTTCATATTCCACTATTGTAGAAAGAGGCTCATTATTTCTTTTGTTATTTTCAGTACCACCACCTGAACATTTATAAAAAAATTCATTTTATTGTGAATGTATGATAAATTTGTTGGAAAAATATTGGTGAATTTTTTAATATAATAAACAAAATATTTCAAACCCTTTATGCCTCTTGTAAATGTAATTAAAATCCCAAAAACGATACAGAAGAATGTTTTAGAAAACATTTTATGTTGAAAAATATAAGAACCTTAAGTTAACTCCAATATTAACTGATTTGAACTTTTTCATCACAGGTCTGCATGAGTACAATTCGTATTTTATAATTAGATGTTTGAATACATATATTTAAATTAGATAAGCGTTTAAAAAAATGTAGCTTTGGAATATATAATTTAAAATGCTAAAAGAACTGCGCGACACTATCACAGACAATTTTAACTTTGATTCCATATTGCGTACCAGATTATTTTAGTGAAAAATGACGATAAATTCACCTTAAATCCTACCTACTTGACTTTCAGAGATTTAATGAAGACAAAACAATTTTTTTTTCTCTTGCCAAGTCGATCGAATTCAAATAATTTTATGTTGAATAGAAAATAAAATTATTATTTAGATCGCAAGAAATGATCTAAACAATCAATTAAAACAATTAATAACTCAAAAGAAAATCGAAGTATTGTTGATATAAAATCTTTAAAAAAAGTCTTCTTTAAATTTTACAATAATTTTAACATCAAATTCATATCGAATATTTTTGTAGCGTTTTTTAATTAGTTTTACTGCAGTCAAACCGTTTACAAGCTCATATGAATTTCAATTTTATAATATAGTAATTTACATGCTATATATCAAGATAATGGAGATATTCAGTGTATATAAGCCAACGAATTAGAAGCAACAAGATAGTGCGCTGTGAAATAATTAAAAAAAATTTTATAATCTTTTGATTTCGTAAAATATAATATGTCTCTAAAATCAATTTTTTTCTTATTTTTTCTAAATTTAACTGTATGCTTCTTGAAAGTAAATTCATCAGGTTAGCGATTAACTTTTATTTTTTAAGCATTACAATACTATTAAAAAATTTAATTTAATGAATAACTCATATTTTAATATTAAATAATAAAATTTCAATATGGACATTATTATCATTTTAAACTCACACGGTTTTAGATACCAATGAACAACAAAAAAATTCTATTCAGACGACTTCAGTTGGCATCAATCCCCAAAGACTTCAAGATTTGGATAAACAAATTCAGCAGAGCCTTATATCAATAAGGAATAGTTTCGAATATCTGAAAAAAATAGGTTATGTATTACCAAATGAAGTTAATATTAATGAAGCTAATTTTAAAGCTCAATTCGATCAGTTAGCGGCAAGGAAAAGAGATCGTACATTATCAGTACAAGAAAAAATTGCTGTATGCACAGAAGCTCTTGATCTTGTGCGACGATTTCGTTCATATATGTTTATTATTGAATCCGAACAACGTAGGATACAGCAAGTTGCACAGCAAGAATTTATACAAAAGATTAACGCCAAATTACGTGCCGAACATCAGAATGCTCGATATCCACCTGCACAGTTCTATCCTGTAACTCAGAGCCAGGCAAGACCATTATCACAGCAAAATCATCAATATTGATTTCAAAAATCTTCATTATGTTTTTTATTTAGAAAAATTGAATATTTTTCTAATTTGTTTTATTTATCATATATTAGTCAATTAAAGAAAAAAAATGTATATTAATAAATTGATATAACAAAATTTTACTTTTTATATTGTTTTAAAATAAAATAAAAAAAAAATAAAAATTTACAATGTGTAACAATCTTTATTCCTTATAATTATTGCATAATATTGTACATTTAAAGTAAAAAATACACCATTCCCTTGATTAGCTTATAGCTTTTTAATCATTTATTAAAAAATTGATCTTTTCATAAAATTCTGAAATATACACGCAAAAATTTAAATTAAAAAAATCTTTTATTTTAATAATTTACAAATTTATAGTAAATTTATTTTCTTTGAAATCAGGTGACAACTTTCACACTCGTTATAATACACTTGGTTTCTGCGATTACTTGCGAAACATCACTTATCTTATTTTTTATCACTGTAATAAATCAAAATATATATAGAATATAAAAAAAAAATTTTTAGGTCAAATCAGTTTATCTTATGACAAAATTTTTAGTGAGTTTTAGGACAGAAATTCTCAAATCAATTCTTCAAGATGTGCCATATACGCATCTCAATCATCCTAAGGAGTTACAAACGATTAATTTCCTAAAAAATAACTGATTATTATACATATGTTATTTTAAACCAGTAAATAATGGCTCCATAAAAGACCATAAATACATTTTAATATATTTATAGCTAATGCTAAGGATAATATCACACTCTGCTTAATAAAAAGCCGAGCTAACTTTGATTGCTTTACCTGATACATACACATTCAATACTTTACATAATTAAACAATTTTTATAATCTAAGACACTGTGATTGCTTTTTTTTTTTTTAAATTTTCCATAAGAAAGAACAAATAAATTTTATTATTGAGATTAGCGTAATTTATGTATCTTTATATAGGTACATGATAGAGATGATACAGAAGTACATATAAAAGTAGATGATTAAAAAGTAAAAAATAGTTAATTCTGAAATTCATTATAAGATATAATATATTTTAAATTAAGAAAAATCATGTCTTTAAAAAGGACTTATTTATTTTCTTTTCTGATTTCAATCGGATATTTTTTGGAAGTGAAATCAATTGGTAAATAAGTTTAATTTTTTATACTTTTAATTCATTAAATCTAGATATTGAAAGACATAAATCAAGTAAAATATTGAATTTATTTTGTAATTTTAAAATAACAAACTTTTATTAAAAGACTTTTTTCTATTTGCTACATCAAAGAAACAATATTACTTCAAATAAAAATTATTATAAAATATAAATTTTATATTAATCTTGAATAATTTTAAATTCAGATACACCACAAAAAGGTAATTACATTGAGACGGCAACAGTATCTATAAATCCACAAAGACTTCGAGAATTAAATAGCCATGTTATACAAGGCGTTGATGCAATAAAAAATATTTTTCGATATTTAGAAAGCACCGGTTACAATCCTTCAACCCAAGTAGCTGCTGATTTTATTTATTATAAGACTCAATTAGATGGGCTATCCAGAAAATTGAATGACCCAACTATATCAGAGGAAGAAAAAATTGCGACATCTACAAAAGCTTTTGAACTTGTACGATATTACCGATCGTATGCGTTTAAATTAGAATCCGAAAGACGTAAACAACTGCAAGAGTATCAAAATTATCTTAAACAATCGCAAGCAGCTGCTCAGAGAAAAAATTGTCATGACAATAGAAATGGAAAATGTTGATGAGACGTTGAGATTTAGTAAATAGATATAAAAATATATTTTTTTTAATAATAAAATTATAATTTAGAATTTTTTTTTAATAACAGTACAATGGTAACAAATTATCAAGACACTTTTGAAAAAGAGAGATAATTTTATAAGCATGTCATAACTAAATTACAAAATGGAAAAATGCTGTTGCCAACAAGGGATTTTTCACTTGTGAAATCGATTTTCTTTTTTGTTTAAATTGATTGAAATCGGTATTTTTAGAAATTATTTGCCGATTTTCCGTGATTCCAAGTCGATTAAAATCGATTGAAATCAGTTAAATCGTCATGAAATCGGTAAAATCGATTATATTGATGTAAAATCGGTATTATCGTTTGAAATATTTAGCAATTTCACGAGTGAAAAAACTCTTGGTTATTAAGCTTGGTAAAAAAGTGGAAATTTACAATATATGAGAACTCTTACGCACAAACGCAAAAAGAGCAACACATCTTAAAAATTAATTAATAAATTTTAATAGTAATGTAAATCTTATGTTAAAATGTATCAATTTACTTTAATATAATAAAAGAAACTTAATTTAATGTTATCTCAAAATTTTATATCATTTTATATTATTACTATCAAAAGTTGGCAATTGTACAAATGTCTGTTTGAAATTTTAATTTAATAATTCTTTAAATGAATAAATGAGGTAATTAGTATATGAAAAACTGAAGCGACTAGGTATGAGTAAATCAAAATTGATAAAACTTATATTAATTATGTATTGTTAATAACAATCTTTCAAGGGATGATTTGCAAGGTCAATCTTAATTAAAATTAATTAAAATCCTATTAACCTTTAGAGGGTCAGGATGACGCCTTGAGGCCAAAGACTTGACCTTACTTTAGTCATATATGCATGACCCAAACTTATTTTTTATAGAAAATCTAGGCTTTTTCAATTTCTCAAATCCCGGCACTCTAAAGGTTAAAACCATAAAGTCAAAACTGTGGTAAATTTTACAATTTGTTTTGCTTGTTCACACTTGTTTATTAACTTCTTTTTTAATATTTAGAATTATAATGAAAAAAATTAGTTTTAAATTGAAAAAT
>JAPYZE010003211.1:0-15875 GCA_030522805.1 Leptomastidea abnormis | reverse complement strand
AGCTGCTGCACCAGCAGATCTTGTTGCTGCTGCTGATCGGAGAAATCACCGCTGCTACAGCCGATCAGCGAAGACAGCGAGGTGCACGCCGCTCGCAGGTCCAAGCAACACCAAGGATTATCTTCTTGTGATTCTTCACCGGCTCTATTGTAATTCGAATGCTCGTGCTCCGTTTTTTCTTTCGCGTGTATTACTCACTACACTTCCTCCTCCTCCACCACCTCCTCATTGCATTTTACACTCCTTCACGCGCTTGCAGTTGCAGCTTGCAATTGCAGGTTAAGTTTGTCATGCGCACCAATTAGCAGCCATTGGTTGATTCAATGAGTCACGTGATTTTAGCGCGGCAAATTTTAAGAGACCATTTACTATTTTCAAATATATAAATTTCGCGGTAAAATTAACTCGTTGATGAATTTGCTAAAAAAATATTCAATTTAATGGGTTAATAATAAAAATCAACAATATTCATATACGATAAATTAACCTTCACATTTAATAATACTAATAAATAATTTTAACATATATATATAAATAAATCCATGAAATGTTCTACGTATTATTTTTTTTTATACAATACCAGAAAATAAAATTTAATACTTGAAAATAATTTTAATACTTTGCTATTATAACTTGGCTCTTTACATGCCATCAACATTACAGTTGGTATAAAAATATTTTTTTAATAAATAATATTATAGCAACAGGTGCATAACCCTTTTTATATATATTTTATAACATGATGATAATTATCTTACAACAGTGCAATTTCTTTTTTTTTTTTTTATATCATAATATATCACTTTACACATGCAATTATCCTTATCATTAAACATTTGTATATTTATATCAAAACACGATTAAAATTTGTAATAAATATTTGATTTCATATATAACAATAATAATTTTATACATAAAAATATATCCAGTGCAAATATAATACCTAATGATTGTCAACTAAAAAAAATGACTCATCTAAACACCATATTACAAAAACGATAATACATCCAACTCTCATTTTTTTTTTATAATAAAATAATGATATACATAAAAATATTAAAAGTTATATTAAAAATCACTTGTTTGACTCAATTATCTCATCAGCAGGTGGAGGAACTTCAAAATGCGTGCCATCGCCTTTATTCATCACAACGGATTTAATAAGCTCGGGCGATGACTGCTTGAGATCGTAAGCCCAGCCAATTTTAGCAAAGGTATTGATGAATATGGTGCTAAGGTCAATTATGTGACCCATTTCAGCAGCTTTGTAATCCCATGGGAATACATGATGATAATTGTGCCAACCTTCGCCACCTGTTGCCCATGATATTAACATATTTTCTACTGGTGCGATTTTTCTGTTTTTTAAATATAAAGAAAAATATTTATTATTTTTTATTAAATTATTCAAATTATTTAAATTGCAAGTGTAGAAAATTATTATAAAATTTACTTGTCATATGGTCTCCATCCAAACATATGAGCTACACTATTGACACACCAAGTGGCGTTTAATACGTAAGAATAACGCATGCATATTTGCGATATTATTGCGTAATACCAATCTTCGTTCCATAAATATACCGGAACTAATGTTGGTAAAATAAAGCATAATATGGCCCTTAGCAATATGAAGTACCTATTAATAACAAAAAAAATAAACAAACGATAATTTATTTATTTATTTTAAGCAGATAATAATAATTTAAAAAAATAATAAATTAAAAAAAAATATTCTTACTTTTCGCTGAAAGCAACAACGGGATCGGCAAGAATATCGCTCATATCAATCTGTCGACCCTTACGTCGAACTTCCGGATGTTTGCGCAGCATAAGCCAACCGACGTGTGAGAAAAAAAAGCCTCGATTACTGTTATGAGGATCAGCATCGGTTTCTGAATATTTGTGATGAACTCGATGATCACGTACCCAATCGTATATCGAATTCTAGAATAAGGATTTTATTTTTAATTATTATTTGATATTAATTATTAATAATTATTTTAAAAAAAATATTGATTATTACCATTCCTGCTGTACAATAGCAAAACATCAGGATTATCCTGAGTGGAGTTTTTGCTTTGTAAGATCGGTGAGTCCAAAGTCGATGCACACCAGCACCGACTCCAAAAGAAGCCGAAACTGCTACTGCCCATGCTTTTAAAATGAACAGATAATTAATTCTAGAAAGCTTTTTTTATAGAAAGCTTTACGCATGAAAATTTATTTTCAAATTTTATAAATTTCTTTTTTAAAAAAAAAAAAAAAAAAAAAAAAATCAACTCACCCCACAATCCCGTTTTCCAACGTTGTATATAAGGAAAAGTAATAAAACTATAAAGCGCAGCCATGTGAAAAAGCGTTAACATAATAACATTACGCCAGATGAGATTCTGTCCTGAGAAGTACGAGGCTGCAATTTCACGTTTTTCGTTAGCCAAGTAAGCGGCATCGGCTTCCTCATTAATAGGGCTTGACAAGCCATTACTGCTTTCCTTGTCATTCCTTGTTGTAACTCTTTGATGATCGACTACATTGTTGCTATTACTACTACTACTGCTACTACGTGAACGTAACTGCTCGCCAGCTCTTGCAGCCCTGGCATCGGCTTCAACTGCTACCTCGTCCGGCAGCATCCTCCTGCTGCTAAATAAAAAAAGAATATAGGAAAACAACAAAATTATTAATTTTAATATTGGGTTTGTGTATTTAAAAACTAAATTTTTTTTTTCAATATATTTTTGAGGCTGAAAGCTTTTTATAATATGACGCGACTAATTTCCTATTGCTACCACTTATTATATCGTTTTTATCGACACAGACACCGACCATGAAGTTATTGCTTACGTATATCGAGCTTAATACGTCTTCATTTGGATATCCCTTTTTTTTATTATAACGTGTAATTGTTTGCTGTATAATGTGTACTTGAACCCTCTTTACTCCCAATATCCCTTGAATATAATATGATCAGGGACATTTTATAGTTCTTTTTTATTGATGTGTAAGTACGTGTGTGAAAATGTTCGAGTGAGATAAATTGACGATTAATTAATTAATTTGCATTTAAAAATAATTTTTGTTATTTTTAATTTAATCTGTTTTTGTGATTTGAAATTAAACGTGAAATATTACTAATTTTACAAGTCAGGTGTATTTTCTATATAAATTGATCAAATTTAAAATTTGATAAAAAAGCTTGCAGAGCTTTAAAGCTCCCCACTTATTATATAATGATGGGAAATTCTTTATGCAAAGATTATTATTTAAACGATCATTTATTACACACTAATTTATATTCAAGTATTAATAATTAACATTTTATGAATATAAATAACTTAATTCATAACACAATAAAATTTAAACAGGATATTAATTCACATACACGTAAACTATAATTTATTAATGCAGCATCCAATCGATAAACACAAAGAATTGCAAATCTTAATCAACACATCAATACAATTTTATTTAAATCCCACAAAACACACACCGTAAATCATCCAATAAAAAACCAAAAAAAAGAATGCAAAATTTACCCTGCTTTTGAAATAAGCACAAAAAGCTCTCTTCCTTCCTTGAATATATCTACACTAGTCGTCAAGTCAAGTCAGCAAGTACTCTCTTCTTTAAGTGTTAGCGCGACTTTACAGAGACTCTTAGGTTGATAAGAGTAGACACAAAGAGAGAGACAATAGAATTTACAAGCTTCTCTCATGCATATATCGCGACACGAGATGAGAAGAGAAAGAGAGAGACTAAGAGTAAGAGAGAGCAAAACGATATCGTTGCTCATGAGCGCCCGCGCAGTTACTAAAGCTACTAACACTCAAGTCCAACGCAATACTCTATACTGCAACGACGACCACATGCATATTTTTTTTTTCTCTCTTTCAGTTTTTTTTTTTTTTTTTTTTTATGCACTCGCTCCCCTTACCGACCTACGATCTGCATAGTAAACCGTGTTAGAGAAGGAGGAACTATAGTGTAGGAAAAGAAGGAGGAGGAGGAGGAGAAGGAGGTGGAGACTGTCCGGTAACTCTTGTTGAAAATGAACAGCAACCCTAACATCCGTTTTCTGCATCGCATAGGGCTCATTAAACTGAACCTCGCTTACTCTCGGGGGCCATGGTACGTCATGAACGGTTTGATATATACTTTTGTATTATATACACTATATTATACGAGAGCAAAGCACTGATATTTTTGCGATACAACTGGTTATTATTAATTTTTTTTGTGAGCATGTTTTGAAGATCATTTTTTGTTTGTTTATTTATCTTTTTTTTTTTTGTTTCCTGGTTCCTAGTAGAGAAAACTTTGAATGCTTGTAATTATTGAGTTACTGATTTTGATTTGAATAATTTTTTTAAATTGGCTGTTTTGATATTTTATTAAGAATGTTTTTTTTTAAAGAATTTTTTATGCATGTATTTTCGTAGAAGTCAATATTTAAAAATTAATAATTCAGTGTTAGGATCGGATAACTAGATGTGCACTATTTAAAAATAACATTGCGCGTATAGTCAGTTATCTGATTTCAACACTCAATTTTCATAAGTTATCATCATCTTAAATAAAAAATTTAAGCTAAGTAGTTTATTAAGACAAAACTAGTTTTTTAAACTATTACATTTTTAAATTTTTAATAGAAATATTTTAATATTGTAATTAATTAATTTTTATTTTACTATGCATTATATTGATTTTTATAATCATCACATATAATAATATTAAATAATTTATTATCCATCCATAACAAATTAAAAATAATTTAATAATCAATAAACATTAAAAACCATGACATTTGACCCTTAAAAAAAAAATAAAAGCATCACATAAATTGATCACAATATTTTCTCATTTACCCTCTCTTCCGTTCGTCGTCTCTTCCTCTCCACCTTTCCCCTTTATAATACATTTTCAAGACCAACCAAAAAAAACAAAAAAAAAACAAATCACTGAACCACCATTACTAATTTAAAAAAAAAAAGTCAATTTTCCACACTCTTGACTAAAACCAGCATAAATGCAGTAGATAGACGAGTATATGTAAAACGATTAAAATTAAATTTTTCAGACCGAATCATAATAATTTCGTTCTCGGTCGTTTCGCGCACATCGGGGACACTCGTAAACTATGTTATATATGCGACGACACTTGCATGATGTAGAGAAGGAGGAAGGGGAAGTATCATTTCGGACCACATTATAATTATCACCGGCTGTCGAAACTCTTATACTCAAGTCCTTGCTATATGGCAATGATGAACTCGCGCGTATGCCATTAACCAGTGTAGTATAGTTCGTTTAGCAAAAATGCATATCGCGTACATTATAGCAAAGAGTAACTATCTCTCTCTTTTTCTCTCAGCTCTTTGCTCGTGTGATTTTACAAGGTTTCAGGCAAAAGTCGGCCTGCGAAGCCTCGCTGTGGAGATTCGAGGCCCCCGCTTTTTTTTTTCTTTCTCTCTCTCTCTTTTACCGATATATATGTCAACTTTAATGCTTACGGGTTTTTTTTCTATCTCTTTTCTTTGCACTATATTCGCGATGCTTCTTGTCGGCTAATTGTTTTTAATGAGGGAGAAGGGCATATAATGTGGGGGAGAAGAAGAAAAGAGAGGTGAAATGTAGAACATTGGAGAACTTTGGAAAATTATGTTGTTTTTCTGTTATAAAAAAAATTTAATTAAAAAAAATTGATATTACTAATATTTATGCATCTTTTTATTAATTGTATATAAAATTGCATCTTATTTCTCAAATAATATTTAAATCTTTTTATTTAAATGACAATAAATATTTACAATTGTTATCTAATCTTTCAAATTTGATATGACCTCATTTTAAAAAGCAGTAGAATAATTAATAAAAAAAAAATTTTTGTCTTGATTAATAAAATAAGCTTTTCATGTGGGTTAAAAATATAAACGTAGATTAAAGAATTACTTCTCTAAATACTTATTATAAATATATTTTAAAAGATTTTAATTATTATGTTGTTAGATATTATTAAAAAAATTTGAAAAAAAATTGAAGCGTGGCTTAAGCAATCTCTAACTTAGACTACTACTTTAATATTTGATAATTTATTCATTCATATCTAGCATTGTAAACGTAGTGATTAAATAAAATTCGTAGTAGAATGAATAAGATTCAGATAATCACGGGTAAAGTTTTCGTTGGAACAATTATACCACTTATTTTAAAAAAAAAAAAAAAAATCAGTAACAAATAAGATACAAAAAAATAAACACAATAAATAATTTACTCGCGTACATTTTATTTATTTGTAAAAGTAAACATTTTTGATAAAATTATGATTAAAATTTTACAGAATCAAATGTAAGCCACAAGTAAAAATAAAATCAGAGAATAAGCATTTAGACGACATCCAAGGAACATCAATTTATTACGATTTTGAAAGTATTCAACATGATGAAGTACATACTATTCATTTGCATCTTAGCAATTGCTGTCATTTTTGTAACGGCTGCGCCTAGTAGGTGTACCACTATTTTTATTAAAATATGTTCTTAATTATGTATTAAAAACTTCATTAAATTTACAGATTGGTCTTACGAAGAATGTACAAAAACAGCAAATCAGTACTATAAACAAGGAAAAGATAAAATCAAATGCGAAAAATTTGTGTGTGAATTGAATTCCAGTAATCTTTATGTTATTAGAAAAATAAAGTAAGCTGCAACTAAAATCTTAATATTTATTGCGATAATAAACAATAATAAAAATATAATATTTCAATTATTATTTTCAGTTGTATAGTTAATGGTAAACTTATTGATAAAGATTGAAATGAAATAAAATACAGAATCAAAACTAAAAAAAAATTTACGATACAAGCTGTAAGTTTATTTAGCTGACTTAATAGAACTAATTGAATAAAATGACCTTAAACAAGATTGTAACTTGTAAAATCCAGAACAAATATCAATAAAAGATTTCGAAAAAATTCTGAGAGTGTACTGTTTTATTTGTAATCGCATAAGACTCTGTGCAAAGAGAAATGTTCAAATAAAATAACAGCTCATAAAAAATGCTTGCTAAGAATTAAACAAATTAAAAATTAATTATTAATTTGTCGTTATAGCTTACGTTTTCATGAATGATACAAAAGTATTATACCTACCTTATTTAAAAATAAATAAAAAAAATTGTTTAATTTTTAAGATGTATTCACGAATAAGTATTAACTATTTGTTATTCATACAAAAGATAAGATTTTTTTGCATTAAGATTACTGTAGTTACCGAACAGATTATTGTTCGTAGAATTATTTTCGAAATAACGATACTGGTAATTCGTTGCATTTTACTGTAAAAACTTAATTTATAAAAGCTGCTCGATCGATATATTTTTTATGCAGTACAAAATCACCGAACAATAATTATCCATTGAAATGATAAAGTTGCTTATAATTTTGTGTATTATATGTTTATCAAGCGAAGCTTGCTGTAAGTTACATTATTGTTAGATTATATTTTTAAGGAAAAAAAAACAAATTTTTATTAATGTAACTTTGAGATATTTTTAGACGAAAACGAATTAGAAAAACCAAAATCTCATTCAGCATCTCTAGATGAATGTCCGCGTTCTTGGACGGAAGATGAAGTTTTGGAATATGCAATTACTGAATCTAAGAAACGAAATTACTGTCACAGATACATTATTAATGCTAACTTTATTCAATGGCAGAGGTATTTATTTTTTTTTATATTATAGTGTTATTATAATAGAATTTATGATTTTTAAGACATTATAAAAATTAACTAATTTTTATAATAATTTTTTTAGCTGTGGAAAGGTATTATGTGGACAATTTTGGAAAGAAGGAAAAGAAGATTTAAGTAAACCTTATCCTAAATGTTGCAGTCAATGCATAGCTAAATAAAAGTTCAATTATAAATCTGTATGGCTTATTGCAAATATTTTACAACTTTACAAAATAAATCAAAAGTGTAAAGATGATTTACTGTTTTTAAATTCTACATTTATTATCGAAATTTATTAACATGCAAAATAGTTGAATCGTTTTTAATATTATTTTTATTTAGTTTGTTAAAATTTTAAACAAACAATAATTACAATAATTGATTACCATACATTTACCACAGCTATTTGTTTACAAAGTCAATATGCTCAAATAATAAAATCGTTATGAAATAAAAAAAAAATTTTTGAGTTGTTATTCCGACCCAATTATCAACTCAAATATTTTGTACTTTTCTTACAGTGCGAGTAACTGAGACAACAATCAATAGTGTTTTTTAGCAATTGTAATAACAATCATTGTAATGCATGTATACAGAAGATTTTTCGATCGTTTAAATTTTGTTTGATCTTTGTTACAAACATTATGATAAAGATTTGATTCACATAAAAAACATCTGATAACCTTGATAAAAGATTAGATGCCTTAACTGAAAAATTAAAAACAAAATACGTATAAATTAGATGTTAAATCATAATCAACCTTTTTTGACTTCTTTTTTCTTTATACTTGTCAAACAGTCATATAACTCTAGTTTTTAAAAAGCAATATTTTTGTCTCAAAATGCTAAATCTAAGAGTCAAATTATATATTTTTGTTATTAATTTACTTTCAAAAAAAATTCGACTGTTTATCTGTATTGTGATCGTCTTGAATGTAATTTACTATCTGTTGCTTAGTAAAAAAATTATTTAATTTAACTGCAAAACAACTTTATATAATTCATATTATTGAATAAAAGAAACCAAAGTACACTAGAAACTAAAAATTGAAAAAAATTTGAGCCCTTGAATCAGTAAACATTTTCGATAAACTAACAGGTAAATTTGTGATCGACATAAACATATTTTTTCGTAAGAACAAAAACACAATTAGAAATTGGATACATAAAAACTCTGCTGAAAGCCAGCTATTCAGTACGATCTCAGATCTTTCATTCAACATGAAATTCGTACTATCCATTTGTGACCTGGCAATTGCTTTGATCTTTGTATCGGCCACGCCATTTGAAAGTAAGTAGAAAAAATATTATAAATAAATACTGAAAATTTTTAAAATAGAAAATAGGAAAAAATTTAACAAATCTAGATTTAATTTATCAATTCATTAATCTATAAAAAATCGTTTTATGTTAAAAATAAACTTTTTTTATAAAAAATATTTTTAAAATTTAAATATTGAAATAATATATTCTAGTTTCAACTTCTTTATTAAAGTCTATTTTTTCTATCATACAATAAAAATTTATTTTCTACTTTATAGATGAATCGAAACAATTTACGTGTGAGGAATGCGTTATTCGATCAGACATTATTAGTCTAAACAAAAACAAATGCGAGAGATACACATGCCGTAAGAGTGAGAATGGTAATTGGGTTTTACGTGGAGTAAGTTGAAAAGAAAATCAATTTAATTATTAAAAATTTTTTAATTTTAAAAATAAAAACTAAAAATCATCTTTTGTATTTCATAGTTGTGAAATTGATGGCAAAATCCTTGACGAAGATAAATTTAAAGATCCGGTGGAGACTGGCAAAAAGTACTTTGAGCCACAACAGATTGGCAAAAAGCTCAACAATATATTAAAATCATAAGATTACGAAAAGTAAATAATTTAAAATGCATAAAAAAATATTTATATTATCTTAAGCTGTTTGTGAACATCTTTTTCTGCGTCTTCAAATTAGTACAATTTTAAGTAAAATGTACCAAATTCATAAATGTTAAATAAAAAAAGCTTTATAATACAAAAAAAAATGTTCTAGTATTTTTTTTTTTACATAAGTATTGAATCAAACATTGAATATATAAGTATACATAAGCACACAATACATAAGAACTTGTTCTTATCAAATTCTATGCAATAGATTTAATGATTATTTAAAAAAAAAATTTAAATTGGATTAAAAACTTAAATAAAATAGTATTTTTCTAAATTAAAACTAAGAGTATGTAGGAGACAAGGATAGTTCACTTTGCAAATGTACTACAAGTAAAAACATTCTTTTGTAAGTAAATGGATTTATTTATTTTTTAAGCTTTTATTTTATTACAAGTACTTTAAATTAGTTAATGCCCAAAGTACAGTGTAGGTAAAAATATTAATATTTCAAAATTATTTTAAGTTGTTAAAAATGCACTTGTTTTTTTCAAAAACCAATTTCACTAATCTATTCTAACTTAGAATATTATATTATTGCATAAAATTCATAACAAATTAATAATTTTTTTGAACATGGTTTTAAAATATAATACGTAATTATTAGAAATTTATCTTGTCGCTGTATCATGACTAAGATTTTGAAAAATTTTATTTATATAAAACATTATTTTAATACTGTTTCCATTTATACTTAATATATGAAAAATATGTATAAAAATTTTTATGACAAAGTTGTAAGAGAAATTTTTGAGAATTTACTAAATTTGACAATAAACATTAATTTAGTTAATTAATCAACAAAAATGTACATTATTGTATTTAATATGCTAATATTTATATATTATGAAACCAAATGTATCCTATATTTGTAGCCTTGAATAAATAATTTATTCAATTATTATTAAATAATAATATTATTATTTTGAGTAATAGCAAGTAATTATTTGATATTATTTTATTAAATATTGTAAGACTTTCATTACATTTTCTTACTATCACAAGTAGAAAGTAAAAATCTTATAAGTATCAAGATTTTAATCAGTCTATATTCTAAATGCTTATAAGTGTAAATATTTTTAATGAACACTTGCTAATAACATATTATAAGAAAATATACAACTGTACAAAACAGAAGTAAAGAAAAATAATTTCAATACTGTTTATCACAAATATGTACAAACAATAAAAAAATTAACAAATATAATTTTTCTATTATTTATATAATGTGATTTTATTCCTAATGGAAATTTATCTAATTCCATTATAAAAAAATTTTTTTTTACAAAATTCTACAAAAAAAATCTATCTATATATTTAATGTAAATATATTCAACAAATTATCAGCAATCATTTTTTTTTTTATAGAAAAACTAGTCAAGTATCAAAATAATTGAAAAATACAAATATACATTATTTGAAAGATTCAAAATTATTTAAACCACAATTAATTCTATTACTTTTCCTTCTTACTAGTTTGAAAAATTAATTTATTTCCTAGCCGAGTGACTTTCGTAGTCTTTGTTGGTAATGCTATCTGCATTAACTCTGGCTTGAGCACTTGCTTTGTACTTTTGACAGAATTAGACTGAATAGCCTGAGCTTTCGAAGTCTTTAGAAGCGATTCAAAGTAAGTCAATCGTTTTTTCAAAGCTTGATTTTCTCTTAACAATTGTTCTACGTCCTTATTTTTGCTGACTTTTGTATCATTACTAGAACTACTTGTGTCTTCAGCGTAATACTTGTATATTTGCGTTAACTTACGTTGAAACGACTTTTTCTCCATCATTATTCTCGCTTCATTTTCAATTTTCTGTTTAATTAAAGATTCTTCCAAAATAGCATTTTGTACTTCAAGAGTTCTCGAACTATCTTTAAGATCTATGACTTTATAAAAATATCGATAAAACAAATTCACCAATTCGTCGTGAGATAATGTTTCAAGTCGACTCATTATCGACATTTGTTCATCATGTTTTTGAGACTTGTTTTCATTAAGATGTTTATTGCCGCAAATCATTACGTTTTTCTGTTCAATCATCACATCAATTGTTTCAAGGTATTCATCAATATACAATTTATCTTGTTTTTCAGCTATTGATGACAACTTTTCATTTGAATATTTGTGCTTGATCTCTATTAATCGATTTTTAATAACTCTTAAGCTTTCTATTTCTTGTCTAAGCATACTATCTTTATCTTTACTAATAATGTTTTTAGTTTCTAGGTCCTCTTTAACTAATTCATCCAAGTCAGAAACTCTTTTATTGACTTTTATTAAACTTTCGTTTTTATCTTCAGATTTAAATTTAGAATTTGCATCATCGCTCTTAGATATTATTTCTTTCAATTTAGACAAATTTGGTTCTTCTTTTTCTTTTAATTCCTTAATTCGCTTTTGATTTGCTTTTATTTCATCCTCTAACGATTTTCTACGTTTTTCTTCGGCATCAAGGCGTTGCTTTAATTTTTCTAATTGCTTTTTAGATGCACTTAGAGAATCCTTAACGTCAACTAATGTCTGGGCTGAATCTCCAGCAAACTGTTTAATCATTTTCGTATCCTTAAGTTTCTTTTTACAATGCGCTAACATATTTTTATATTCTTCAATTTCATCTTGATAAGCAGTTTCATCTTTGGTAGTTCTATACATTTGTTTAAAATTAAGTGTATCTTCAATATTACGACACTTTTCCTCTAGCTTATTTTGTTTTAACTCTAACTTTTGCTTAGCATTATTTCTAATATTACTATTTTGTAACATTTCATAGATAAATTGTTCTTTAACTTTAACTGTATTTTGCAATTCTTCTAATTGCTTATAGGCAAGACTCAAGTCGAATAAAATTTTCTTTACTTGTAATTGCTTTTCTTCGTTGCTAATCATTAATGTTCTAATAATGTTTAAATTCTCAGGATCGACTGGTGTTGATACTTTAACAACTACTTTTGTTGATTCTTCTTCAACACTTTCATTACATTTTTCTTGATTGTCATTTGTCTCTCTAACATTAATAGAAGATAATGGGCTAGCATCAAAATGGTCTTTTTGTTGTAAATTAATATTACTATTTCTTTTTTGAAATTCAACAATTTCATCACTCATTTCAGAGTTTGGTAATATTGATACTCTCCTTGATGAAGGATTTCTAATTGGTACTGGTTTAACAATTGGCACAAAGTTATTATTACTAACTGGTTTTGGCACTGGTGAAGAACTTTTTAATTTAGAAAAATCATTTTTCTTTAAATCTACCAATTCATCAGTTTCAGTTTTAAAACGATTCATATATTCATCTAATTTATCATGAAAATCTGGATCCTCAGATTCAGATTCTGTATCACTTTGATCCTCATCCTCAAATGCTTCACTTTCCGAACCTGAACAGCTTTTTGTTCTGCTCTGTAATTTCCAATTACTAGATTCATCAGTTTTTTCGTCTGTTTCAGTTACCTCCTCAATTCTTTCTAGTGACCTCTTAGTATGTTCTGTGAAACCCTGTAAACTACCAGAGTCATCGCCTGTGATACACTCTTCATATTCCTGCTTCATGCAAAGCCATTGTTCAATTTGATTTTTTAACAAGCTTTGTTCATTTTGAGGCAGTACATCTGGTGACATGAGTTTATTGAAAAGTCCTTCTGCATTTAAAACAAGTTTTGACCACTGAGATGCTGCAAATGCAAGACGAAACATATCTGTATTTGGACTTTGATCATCAGATGTTTCGGATGGCATTTCATCTCCTGTTTGGTCTGTTTGGTCTGTTTGGTCTGTTTCTTCTTCTTGATGCTCGCTCGATGAATAATAGGCCTGTAATTCATTACTAGCATATTGATAATAAGGCTGCTGCTCCATCAACATTTGTTGTTGATGACCCCAAGACTTATACTGCATCATTTTGAATTTATACTGAAAAAATAAATATTCTAAATAATCTGTTCCTTTCAATAATTACAGAACCTTTTATTAAATTTATTTCAAAGTTAAAAAATAAAAACAATAAGTTTCTAACTTTTTAAATTAAAATAATGTTAAATATAGCAGTAATAACAGATACAGAAAATAATTATGTCATTTAAATTAGACACATGAGCATATATTAGCATGTATCCTTATATTTAATACACATATTAGTATAAGTAACAAACATAAGTTAAGGAATAAACTGTAAAAATATCAAACAACTATTGTTAAAATTCAAAACTTTAATTTTGCAACTATTAAATTAGAAACAGAAAGAAAAGTAATAAAAAAAGAATATACTTCATTTTTACTCACGCATTTGTTATTGATTTTTCCAAAATAATCAAGCTGCTACTGCTGCTGCTGGCGTAATGAAACTTCGTTCACGTACCGCTGTACATTTTTCTTGTTCAACTCATTTCTTTAAATTCTCGCGATTGTAAATAACAAAATTCAATCTACCTAGTGAACGTATATTATTATCAAGCTTTAGCACTGGAGCAGCAAAAAAAAATGAAACAAATGAATATATTGTCGAACAGCGGAATGCCGATATATATTCTCTTGAATACGCAGCCAGACAGACGAGAGTCGCAGCATCCGTCACACCGCCATATTTGATATAAGAAGAATAAGGAGGGAGAATTTGTAGGTAAGTGGCGCCTTTTGCGGCTGGTATTGCAACTATTCAACTGTGTTGTACAAGTGAGCGGGAATTCACGAATTTCTTTGGAGTTAGTTTTCTGAATAGATGGTCGACATGTCTGGAGGAAAAAATATACAGCTATGGAAATTGGTAAGAATTTTACTTATTAATTTTTTTTTAATCTGCAAATATGATGCATTTATTACATTAAACTTATAACAATTTAAAAATCTAATTTTAAATACAAACTTAACCTTCTTCATTTAGTACAGTATCTTATCCTTATAAAAAAAAAGATACAAAACTTAAAATCATCTACAGCGTCATTTATATCTCGAACGACACACATATAATCGATCAATTACCGATTTTCATAATAAAGACATATAAAACAAGCATATAAAAAAAGAAAAACTTATATTATACGAAAACTAACCATTAGAAAATTAGACTAATGAAACGAAAGTCACTCAAAGTCGCCTACTTTCCATTACATCCTCAGTGCGTGCACATAAAACGTTCGATCATCATCAGCAGTAGCATCAGCATCATCATCTCATATAAAATTTAACAACTTTAACCAACTTATAGCATCCAATTTTTCATTAATACATGACAAAAATCAAATCTTATTATATCTTTATCCTCATTTATAATATATCAGTACATATGCCCCGTAAATTAATAAATAAATAAATTCATTCATCCATCAATAACAACTAAAACAACAACAACATCTACGATAACTACAACACAGTATACAACATCTATTATCTTACATCTATACTATATACTCTTCTTTTTTTTTCTCTACCCATAGGATCGAATAGAAAATAAGTATATCGCGTGATTCACAAGCATAAGGGTAAGCATATACAGAACTTAGCATATATAGGTACATACAAGTATAGGTACATATGAATAGTAGGAGGAAAAGAAGACGTACGCGTGTACTATAATATAATACAACAGGGGAAAGTGCACGCGGTATATATAATGCGCGCACCTGTGTGTAGCTGTGTATATTACCTGATATATATGCATAGCCCATCAGGAAGAATAAGAGGAAGAAGAAGAATATCGCGTTAGGAAGGAGGACGGAAGGGAGGGGGGGGGGAAGAGTAGAATATAGAGAGAAGAAAAGTCTCTTTTACTCTCCCCTATATCGCGATGCATATAACCGCGTGAGTACATATAGATATGCTGCGCTCATATGCTCAATCTTGGGACTTACTCGCAGAACACTTCTGACCGGCAACTCGTGCGGATACTCTCTGATCGTCGTTAAAGCGCGAAAGTATATGCCTATATAATACGAATAAGATATATCTTGCACCGCAACGGATGCTGGATATTAAATGGAGAGTGTTAAGTTTGACAGAATGGGGCTACTGGCGCGAGAACAACAACAACTACTTGTGATAGATAATTGGTTGACATTATTGTGTTGCTTGTTTGTTTTTGTTGATTAAGTTACGAATTGATTATGATGATATTTGTGTGGATTTTTTTTTAATGTAATATGAATATTGGATTGATTAGTGGATTGGAGATGTGTCGTTGGGTTATTATTAAGTTGTGGAGAGAA
>JAPYZE010003210.1:0-22477 GCA_030522805.1 Leptomastidea abnormis | reverse complement strand
AACGTAACGTTCTAAGAGGTTTCAGTTTCTGCGTGTATATTGTATGAATGTGTGTGTGTGTGTGTTTGTGTATAAGTTTGGGAAGTTCGTTGCTATGGCCTACGGATGTTTGTTTATATAGGTACAAATATATAGGTATGCTGTATTTTAAGAGAATTTAAATGATTCGATATTTTTATATATTTAGTGATTTAAATTTCTTTTTTTTTTTATAATTAATTTTTTATAGTTTACGATTCTAATAAATCTAAATAATTAATTGGATTTTGAAATAATTATTATTTTTTTTTTGCATTTCTTATTTAGACTTACATTTTTTATGATAGCTTAGCTTAAATAATCCATATACCTATAGCAACGACAACTGCTAAATGCACAACAAATATAACGACATTGCAAATATTTTATTAGAGCTAATTTTCCATGCTTATTTGCTCCCTTTATGCTAGCTCTCAATTTCTTTTTTCTCCCCTATTTTCACAAACTATCCTATGCATACAAATTGAACTAAAATTGTTTATTTATCGATGTTTATATTTTTTCTTTTTTTTTTAAATTGTGCACCAAATTACCTGGGTGTATATAGACTTACGAGTAAATATGTGATCTAGTTTTTTATATTTGTTGAAAAAGCTAAATATTATGTAGTCTTTGACACCACTAAGCTTTTATTATTATAATTATGTATGTAGTTAGAAAAGAAAAAGAAAGAAAAAGCTTGGTACATAGAGTTTATAGTAATATATAATGATGAATAGAGATTTTTATCCTAAAACACGTGCGGGTATATATGCGTGCGCGGTTGGAAATGATTAGAGAGGAAGTGTTTGCTCGATATTTTGCTCGTTGTGAAGGGGAGAAATAGAGAGGATATGCGTCTGATGTTCTAGATTTTCATTTACGTCTAAACTATCTTATATATAGGTATGTGATAGTAAATATCTTGCTTACGTTTTGTTAAACAGTAGGTATCTCAAAAAAATAAAAAAAAAACAAAATTTAACATTTATTACATCAAAAATTTTTCACACCTCACTTTTTTTATTCGACTGTGTAAAAAAAAAAATCTTGAAATATAAACTAGAAAAAAAAGTCTTTATAGAACACACTCGTACCATCTAAGCTCATGCTATAACCCAAAGTTCTATACTTCCTTTCGTACACACGTACAATACAAGTATTATATGCTACATAACGTCAATAGTTTGTAACTCTTCAATAGGTAAAAACCACATTCTGGGTAACAACAAGCCCAGAAGCAAAAAAAAAAAAAGAAAAAGGAGGGGACGTGTTATATGTTCACCACTGCTTTTTAACCCTCAATGAAAAATAAGCCACAAGCATCAACGGTATATAATATATATGCAGTAGTGTTGCTATATTTATATATTGCTCGAGGAAAACGGTGAAGCAAAAAAGGGGCGCGAGGGTAGGTAAGGTATATATGGATAAGGGGGGTGAGTGAAAAAGTATATAGCCAAGAACTGCGCTGGACGTAGATATTCTACTGTGGGTGCTTTAAGGGGGTAGGGGGAGGAGAAAGAAAGTGGGCGTTTTTCCAGGGGGTGAGGGTGAAAGAGGGTAACTGCATGAAGAAAAAGAAAAAGAGCGAGAACGTAACAGAAAGTGTATGTGTACGTTCTTTTATTTTCTCAATGTTTTTCCAATTCCGCTCTTTCTCTCTTTATACAAATCCTATACATGCCTTGGTATATATATTTATGTGTATTGTCGATAGGGGGGGTGTCTTATATGCGACAGTCCTCTCTCGCCACGTGAATATTTCACAAGAGTGCAACTTCTATTCTCTTTCTTTTTCTTCTTCAACTGCTACTACTACTATACACATCTATCCATATACGCGACACGTGTTAGTCTTTTCCTTCTATTCTCTTTCATACTGTATATGCACCTACATCTATATATTCGCTTCAAACGGACTCTCCTTCTTATACTTGTGTGGCACGTGTATGGATCGATTCGAGCTTTCTTTCTCTTTTACTCCTTTCAATATTATGTGAAAGAGCGTGTCTTGCTGTAATTTCGAAATTCGTATATTACAGACTGATATATGTATGATGTGCTATATAGCTTTGGCCTTGTATTGCAAAGTATATACGAATTATTTCGAGAAAGAGAGCGGTTATATGCGGTTTTTAGAGCTTGCGGATGGATATGAAGAGCTTGCGGATATGGCTTGATTGGTTCATATTGTAGATCAACGAATGATGTGTTATTCGCTAATGAGAGATATTGAGTACAAGATGTAGTGTGAAAGAAATTTATTTTGAAAAATAAAATATTTTTAAAGGAAAAAAATGAATAGTTGGATTAAATATTTGGCAGGATATTGATTTCAAGTTATTTATTCATGTTTGGCATTATTTATACCTAATAGCAACTTGATAATAATTAATTAACGTTACGTAATTTTTAATTCATGCTGGAATATAATATTTCTATAGTTTATGTTTTTTTTTTCTTCTTTTATTTATTATTTATTATCAAAAATTATGTTTCATGAAATAATTTAAACTCTTTGTAGAATTTAATTATTTAAATTTGAAACTTGAAAAAAAAAATCCAAAAAAATTAACAAATGTGCGCCATCTTACGTGTTAACTTGAAATGAGAACATATTTAAATACCCCGCTCAATGAACGCCATCTTCAACAGCTGAATTGGCGGGATCCCACTCTAACCACTTGTCATTCAGTCATTCGCAAAAATTTGTCGATTCAACAATCAAGTATAAAGTAAACAGTTAATCGACAGGTGTTAAGAATATATTTTATGAAAATATAAATTGTATACTGTAACTTATGGAAAGATTGATACAATGACGTTGTGAATTTAAGTCATGATAAATATATTTTAACAGAGATGTGTATATTAAGCAACATTACGTTTATTGATTGACTAGAGGTATGTACCTTTTTTTTTCTTAATTATTGTTAAAAATTATACATAGAAACAAAAAATACTATTTTTAAATTAATGTATTTGATAGTTAAATCTGCACATTAACAATATGATTCTATCAGATAATAAAACTTACTCCAAATATAATCTCTCATTACAGGTCTGTAGAGATATTTGTTTTATAAACAATTTTGAGATGTCTGACAGCGATGATGACCTTGACTTACTTGCCAATCTTTTGGCAAAAACAGATGACGATGAAACTCCAACACCAAATGTTGATAAAATCTCTCAGGAATCAAAATCTAGCGATACATTGCAGAAAACAGCTGCTGATGATAAAAATTCTGAAGAGGTAAAACTTGTTGACAAAGTAGAAAAAACTAATACTGAAACTACTTCCACACAATCTAAATCAAATGCTTTAAAAGAATTGGATTTTAATTTTCTTGATGATGTTGCTCTTGATGATCTTGATGGTGTTGTTTTTGAAGATCTTGATGATAGTGCTTTTATGAAATCAAAGCCAGAAAAAAAATCAAGAAATGGTAATGTTTTTAATGAAGAAAATGAAGATTCGTCTGATGATGAAGATAAAAAGTATTTTGAGAAACAACGTTATTCTGAGTATGGAAAAGGAGTAAAACGTTTGATGAAAATTAAACAATCGGAACCATCAGGATATAAAATAACATACCAAAAAGGATGTTTCAAAAGTTCATCAAATAGTAATGATACCTCATTAAGTGATAGTTTTAAATCAAAAGTTGAGAGCCCTTCTTTGTCAAGCAGCTTTAGCAAGTTAGCAGAAACACCTAATAAACATTGCCTACAAGTCTCTTCAAGCCCTAAAACTCCAATTAAAAAAGATGTATATAGTGATCCAATTTTTGGCATAAGAATTGTAAAACCAATAATTTCATCGACTGAGCTTATAGATCGGATGGAAGGACGCAAAGCAGTAACAGTCTCAGGAATAAACATGCATTTATCAAATAAAAAAGAATCTAAGGAAGACTGGGTAATCGCTGGAGTCATAATGTACAAAAGTCCACCTAGAGTGTCACAGAAAGGTAAAGAATACATAGTCTTTAAAATTACCGACCTCAGCATGGACATGAATGCTGTATCAATATTTTTATTCAGTGGAGCATATAAGCAATTTTTTGGATTGCCCACCCATACAGTAATTGCCATCTTAAATCCAAATGTCATGGAAAACAAAGAGAGTAAAGATTTAGCTGTTCTGAGTGTTGATGCTCCTCAAAAAATGATGGTATTAGGCTTGTCGAAAGATTTGGGGAAATGTAGATCCATGAAAAAAGACGGCCAGCCTTGCACAGCACCAGTAAATCTAAGACGCTGCGAGTATTGCGTCTATCACGTCAAACAGGAATATGGTAAATTCAGTAATAAAAGATCGGATTTGCAGGGAAGTGGATTGATGAACAACATCGGCAAGCCGAATGGTATTAAAAAGCAATCGACAAGCATGTACCATCAACAGCGTAATACCGGTGACACTAGGCCTTTCGTCGCTATTCCAGCAAAACGCGACGAAGTCCAAATTAAAAAAGATTCCGAGCGTCTGGCTTTGTTGCAAGGAAAAGTTAAGGCGGTTCAGACGAGCACGTTGCAGCAGAAATTTACAGCGGAAACCAAAGTCAAAATGAAAGCAACCACTATTGAAGTACCAGGAGGCCAAACGAAAAAAGACTTGGAAAGACTTAGCAAATTACTAGGAGGTCAGAGTGCAGTATCTTTGCTAGAACCGGAAAAAAAGAAACCAGAGGTCAAGTTGAACTTGTCTGCAATACCAACCCCAAAACTGGGTAGTGGTATAAAAAATGGGATTATAGATTTTTCGGAACCGTCACCGAAAAATCAAGCAAATAAAGCAAAACTAAGTGCGATTGCCTACGTGCAGAAAAATGGTGGCTTTAAGAGGACAAATCCAAATCGCCTTCGAGCGAGTCGAGAGGTCTTGAATGAAAAGGGTCAAAAACGTCGGCGTGAAGATGAGGAAGAAGAGAAAAAGAATAGTCAAGTGGTTGTAGAGGAAAAGAAGGCCGTGCGCAACCGGTTCCAGGAGATGTTGGAAAAGCAATCGGCACACTCAGATCTGATTAAAAGTCACGAGGACGAGGAAACCGAGAAATACTTCAACAAGCTTGAAGCCAAGGAGCGTATGGAGGAGAAAATGCTGACAACGTTCAAGGTGGCATGCAAAGCGGTGCGCTGTAACATCTGCAAGTACGTAGCTTTTTCAAGCTCGGACATGTGTAAGAAACTGCAGCATCCGATCAAAGTCATCGACGCGGTCAAACGATTCTTCAAGTGCGCTGATTGTGGCTATCGCACAGTCAGTCTTGATCGCATACCTACGGAGACCTGCAAGCGATGTGCAAGCTCACATTGGGTCAAGACTGCGATGATGGATGAAAAGCGTACCGAAGTCGTTGCTGGCAAGCTCTGCATACGAGGTGCTGAAGAAAAATTCATTGGCTCTTCTATCAGCAGTGCAAGTCTCGATTTGTGCGTTCCCGACACTGATTAATTTAATTTTTCTTTTTAATTAATATTGTAGCATTTATTACTTCTGTGATAATATGGTTTTGTATATTCTTGCAACTGTTACTGTAATTTAAAATGTATTACAATAAAGATTTTTTAATTTTATCTTTGTTTTAAATATTTGAATGTGACGTTTAGTGTCTATGTGGATAAAAAATTAAATTAGCCATTAAAAAATTATTCAAATAAACAAAATTTTATGGCATAAATATTTGAAAGTGTTTTATAATTACATTCACAGTTTTCTTCAAAATGTTTTAAGCTTGTACTATTTTAAATTCAATAATGAAAATTATTATTAATTTTTATCTTATTTTAAAAAAAATTATTATCTTATTAATTTTTCTTTTAATTATTTTAATATACTTTAATGTAACAAATTACTTCATTAAGTTTTTAAAAATAGGTACTATACTTTACAAGGAAATGCAGGATTATGAGATATGTAACTATTCACTAAGAACATATAAAATTCAAAAAAATTTCAATTTCAATATTTTTCATTTCTTTAAATTATGTAACATTGTTTTTTTTATGCAAATTATTTTTATAATATTGTACACCATTTCAGTAATAGCAATCAGTTTATTACAATTCGTCCATAATTCTCCATGCAAACAGAGGTAACGCATGGCAGGTCGACAGACTCGTCAAGGCTGCCTCGTAAGCTGCTACCATTCCATTGGAAAAAATACAGACTCCTTAAAAGTATCTATTAACTTTAAAGAGTTAATCATACGCTTTATTTTGTTTTTAATTCGATTAAAAAGCCACAGAAAACAATAAGAAATGATTCGCTTTTCCGAAACAAGTTATTGGTAAATATAGAATGACGACGACAGAGAAATTAAACAGTGTACACAAGGACACAGAGCGCGCATATTTACTTAAATTAAAAACTTCTTTTCCGTCAGTTATCGGACGGTGGACATTCGCTAAATTCAATATAAATTCTAAACGGTGATATTTTTTTTTCTTTTTAATTTTTCTCGCATATGGTGGTTTGGCGAGTTTCAGAGCAGCCTCGACGACAAAGTCGAACGATGCGAGATAGAAAATTTCGACGCGGCGAATCATCGTCGTTGGTTTCATCAACGTCATAGGCAGGCATCAAGCTGGCTTTTTTAAATTTATTATTGTTTTTTTTTAGTTAAGTTCTCGCAGTCTTTTCTGTGTCGAGTCTTAGACTCACAGGCGCACAGACTGTTTAATTTATTTAATATATATTTCTTCGTTTTACGTCACACAGCACCGGAGTATTCTCTTTCTCCCAATCTTCCGAAGCTTATTAGAGTTCACAGAACCACGTATCCTTATTCCGCTTACTCTTATTTTTTAAATTTTTTCTATAGAAAAAAATAGAAGTACTTTTTTGTTCCTCTCTTCGCTTTCTCTTGTTTTTATTAGAATGATGGAGAGAAAGAGACGGCGAGTCAGGCGTGTCTTATTATTTTTGTAGCATGATCGTTCGGCGTTTCATAATATCCATCATGAGTGTATAGTAGGTGTGGTGTGATCCGTTGCTGCTACTCTTTTTTCTTACGTAATCGTCGCTCCGTTTCTGCGCGTGTTTATTCCAAAAAAACATCCAAAACTTGAGTCTAATTAATTTAATAATCGTCATAGTCGAAGTTGTCGAACTCATCCTCCTCCAATTGCATACTTTGAAAGTCCACCTTGTACCGTAAGATACCTGCGAAGGAAATAAGATCACTCCAATTATTAGGCGTATAAACGTATTTTCATGCGAATGTCTTTTAACTATTGCTAACTACTAGAGGAAGAATTTCATCTGGTAGTCTTACTTTTATCTTAGTTACCTTCTCCAGTGTGCAAGCTGATAAAAAGGAACAACAAAATTAATCAGACTACTGAATCTTCCTCTTTTAATACTGACTAATATTTATAAAAAAATAACACATACATCAACAAGTTAAATAACACAAGATAAATAATTGTAACAATGGCTATCATGAATTTCATGTAGAATTATTCAATTATGCAAGAAATTTTTGTAAAAAATCATTTAATTAATTTTACAGTGGTTGTTATTAATGATATATTTGTTTTTAATTTTGATAATGCAGTAGCCTTTGATAGAAATCTAAAAACATCTAGATAATCATGCAAAATCTATACGAATCGAAGAAACAGCCAAAAAACAAAAACGAAGAGAACTGAAAATAAACGAAATAATGACAAGCGTGCGGCGTAAAATTATTAGAGAAGACAAATGACGTAATTTTCATCTTTGCGATCACGATCTACAAGTATGACGTTGCGAGTGCAAGTAAATAATGAAGACATGCAGAACAAATTATGTAAATTTTAAACCAAGGCACGAAAAAAAAGTACAAGATCGGTATCTTTTTTCGTGTTGATAAATAAGAAATACGATAGTGAAACTAAAAAAAAAGTAAACTACAGTAGTATAAAAAAAAACATCAAACTGACATAAATATAAATACTGCAGAAGTTGGCTTAATGAAGAACGAAAAAAGTTGACGTTTCAAAAATAAATGAAAATTAATCGATGATACACACACACTTTTCTGCAAGTGATTATTGCACGAAGAATGCAGGTAATTAATAATCGTGACGTGAGAAATGAAAGTAATGAAATAAAATGTATATAACGAAAGAGCAAAAATTAGCGCGCAGAATAATCATTAGCAGGACTACCTGGTCGACTCTGACCGAATGACAGAGACGCGAAATTTTTTTAATAATCATCAAGGTCGACATCATCGAGAGGCTCGTCAGCCTGCAATGACTGGAAGTCGACTTTGTAGCGGAGGATTCCTATACACCGAAACACTCTTGTATTAAATATTTGATCATTTTTACATATAAATATATTTTGCTGAAGGTGATTTATTTCGATTTTTGTAATTTTGTTGGTAAGCTTTTAAAATTATTTTTTATGTTCTAACATAAGTGTTTTTATAATTTATGTTTTTTTTCAAATTGCATGGACTTTGAACAAATTGTGTTATAAAAAATGTTATAACAATTTTTTAATAAAAAAAGTAATTAAGATGGCAAAATTGTAAAAAATTTGTATTCACCTTGAAATTTAACTTATACTTTAGTATTTTCTACTTCATAATTTATAAAATTTAAAAAAATTAAATTTAAACACTTAAAAAATAAATTATTTACTAACCTCCAATACCACCAAAGCCTCTAACAAATTGCGACCCTTCTTGAGACTTGTCCGTGATGATTTCTAGAGTTGCACCAAAACTCTTATAGTTATTAGCTAGCCACTCGAGCAAGGGTTGACATTCTACCAATTCTAACTCGACTCCACTCTAAAGAAGATGTGAATTATTAGTTCAATACTCAAGCTTTTATGGAAATCTTATAAATCCAAAGATAAATATTAACCTCTTTGTCTGTAAAATGAGACTTGTCCTTTTCTTGTTCGGGCGTCAAATGCAACACTTTCTCCTCGTTGTTCGTGTGATTCTTAAGCACGTATCTCTGAATGTCAAGATTTTCCCAACATATCAAAGTTTCCACGCTACCCAATTCAAGAGCTTTCAGTGTGTCTTCAACGCCGAAACAGTATTTCCCCGTGTCTTGAGAAATTTCATCGAAGTAACGACCTTTTTAAAAAAAAAATATACTTTAATTATCTTAATACATATAAATTTCAGTTATGTCTTAAAATTTATAGCTTACCAATTAATTTCTTTTCTTGGATAAACTTAACATTTTGCAGTGATTCTGCCGCTAATTCAATAGCTTGATTGAATCCATTTTCACCACCGTACGAAACGTCAACTAATTTTATAACTTTTGCTTGCAATCTCTGTAAAAGACAAAGTTATTGAATTATAATAACGAAAATATTTCAGACTCGTAAAATTTTTAATGGTAACATATTATTTGCTAATAGTTTTAATATAAAAACTCACAGGATCGAACATATCAGATTGACTAAGCTCAGTTTTGAAGTCGGCACTACCAGCAAGAATCAAACCAGCGATGTTAGGCTTATCGTTAGTGATATAAAGCTGCGTTGCTACTTCAGCTACTTTGCGCACATAATTGTGACGTTTTTCCATACGCAATCGAGCAAAACGTAGAGCAGACTGACCTCCTCTGCCTGTAAGGTTTTAATGAATGAAAAATAAAATTAAAAATAAAAAACGTTAAATTTTTGAACAGTAATAATTGAACAAAAATGTTCTAAAGCTTTTAGGTAAAGATTTTTAATTTGTTATGACACAACTATATATGATAATATTTGAAAAGAATTTACTTTATATAGCATTGAAAACATGAAAAATATACAAATTTTAGCAATCAATAAATAATTTAAAAAAATTTACTCAACGTCTATGTAAATTTAAAATGTATGTAATGAATCATGTTTCAATTTGCATAAGTAATATTATAAAATTAGCAAACAACTGTCTTTGATTCAAATTAAAGATAAGAATCCGGTTCAATACCAGTTGAAGCCAAAGCAAAGCAACAATAATCTCTGAAGTAGAGTTATAAATAAGATGATAACATCATCATGTATAATATAGCAAGGTCATTGTCCTACCGTGCTTTTTCGGTAAATCGACTGTGAATTTGTGGAGAACTTCTCGCGTGTTGCCTTGCAATGTTCCAAAAAGCGCACCATTACCATCCATAACAATAAAACCAAATTTGTTATCATCTGCCAGCAACGCCGTCAGAGCTTCAGTGTGGAACTATGTAATAAACAATGTAATTTAGAAAAAGTTTTGATAACAAAGAAATTAGAAAAAGAATTATATACCTTATTGTCACAAAGATAAAGCGAAGTATTAATTGGTTTAAAAGGCTCAAAATCAATGTTAACTTTCTTTTCTTTTCCTTCCTCAGTAACAATAGTTCCACAGTAAATAACCAGGCCATTTGGAGGTACTATAATAAATAAACATAAAAAAAAAACAAAATTAATTTCTATTATAAAAAAAGAGTTGTTTAAATAATAAGATGTTTTTTTAATTTATTTTTAAACATACATCTATTATATATACTTGGTTTTAAAAAAAAATAGTTGTAAAAAAAGTAAATACATACAATATTTATTAATTTACCTTTGGTATACAATTTTAGTCTGTGTTGTACCGATGTGATGGCACCTAGGACGGATAATCTATTGACTCGAGACTTGATATTTGATGCCGTACCAAATTCATCGGCTAACATTTTACTGACTCGAGAGATTTGATCCTTTGGTGGAATGATAAGTGAAATCATACTTGTACCATTCCTTAAAAGTAATTTCAATATATTATAAAAAATTTTATCATTAAGACTTTGATATTTTTTCAGAGAATAATTTTAATCTAGTAACTTGAATCAGTTTTAAAAAGTAAATTATTGCAATACTTCTTTTATATTTTGTCTTTGTAGTCTACCAATTAATAATTTAAAACGATTCAAACAAATGAAGTTATTTAGGATAATAAATAAAATATTCATTTGTTTAATTAAACATATCTAATTACATTTTCAATTCATTGAAATATAATTTGAAGTCTAATACTAATAGTAATAATTAAAATTCAAAGAATCTCATTGCTTTTTAGAGAATTGTAAAAATAAAATTGTACATTTAATTTTATGGACTATATCTATTGGAGAAATAATATCATTTTTACATTCCATATCAGCAACATTCTCATTGGCTACTTTTAATTCTAGTAAATTACCAGTATAATTATCAAAATGGCAGAAGACAAAAAACTTGTGAAAAACAAATAGCCATGGACATTAAATTTATGTAACATGACAAATTTCTAGCAATAAATCATTATCTTTCCAATTAACATATCATACACAAGATTTTAAAAACAGCCCTCATCCCATTAAATAGCCAAATGCAAAATAAAACCTAACACTAATAAACATTAAAAAAAAAAACCCAGCCGCGTCACCGGACACTGCTCACAGCAGCCATGACAACCCGATACCGCGCGTCTTATCACAAGTGCTCCTACGTACATACATACACACATGCATACATATGTATATATCCCAGAATTGCCAGAACGAGAGCCAACCTTGTCCCTAACCCCACATCGCTATTTGCCTCCACGTGCTCCAACCCGTCGATTGGCCTCTACTCCGCTATCTTAGATATAACCCGCTTGAACATATGGCAGAAAACACGCGGCAATTTACTAGCCATGACGACGACGTTTATCCATCGTTTAAATAACCAACTCCAAAGCGCAAATATGTAAAAGCAATGATTATGTATCTCTTACCCTCTGGCCATCTCAAGACTCTTGATGAGCTTCTTGATCTTCCAGATCTCGACATTGCGATCAGCCGAGGTCTCCGGATTGTTGTCAGACATCCTGCTGATGAGATTTTTTTGAGTTCCGTTACCTTCGTTGGTTTCCTACGACGGGCTGCTACTCCCCTGCAGTCCCGTTAACGAGGAGAGGCCTGCTCTCTGCCTGCTGCTACTGCTACTTGCCGTCTCTTGCTTTGAAGTCGCTTACGTACGCACTGCTGATGATGCTGATGCTGCTGCTCCGTGTCCCCTCTCTTTTGACCGGTGCGGATTCTGCGGGGTACAGCTGCTTCACGAGAAACAAGAGACCTGGTGCTGAGTAAGGAGGGGGGGGGAGCCACGCACACTATAGTCTTTTTGACGGCACTGCTCTCGACGATGCTCTGAAGAAAAAGTCGAGTAGAGCTGCTGCTGCTGGCCGCGCCTCCTCTTTCGCAGCTGTGGCTGCTCTGCTCTTCCCTGAATATAGCTTTAACCGTCCGGATACGAAGAAGCGGACCTGCCGCCTTTTTTTCTTGAGAGAGCCGCCTCCGCACTTAAAACACTCCTCCTTCGGCTCTCCTCTTCGCTCGCTCGCGAAGCCCACTCTCTTTCCTCTCCGCACCTGCGAAGAGTCCAGCCCTGTGATTTCTCCACGTTTTACAAAAGCGATGAGAAAGAGAGAGAGAAAGCAGCACGGGAATACGAAACCGTGCACGCACACAGCAGGCACACTCACGAAGAAGAGAGAAAGAGAAAGAGAAAGATGAGCAAAGAAGACAGGCGCGCAGCAGCAGCAGAGCCAAGCACCACACACACACAGACAGGTCACGCCGCCAGGGGCCTTTTTCTGCGCTCCTCTTTCCTCTCTCACTCTCTCTCTCTCTTTTTCTTTCTAGCTCTGTCTCTCTTGCGTGGCACGAGGCGCTATAGTCTTTCTAGCGGGAGAGACGAAGACATAGACAGCACAACTTTTAGGTATGCGCGCAGCGCTTTTACGCGAAGTCAGCTCAGAAGGAGTCGGATTATAAGAAGCAAAAGTGTGAGCGAGCGCGCGCGAAAGAAAGAAAAAGAAAGGAGAAAATCTGCAAGAAATATATAGGTACTACCTATATCTTTGTACGGGCCTGATGTAGGCTATGCGCTACTGCTCTCTCTTGCTCGCGCGACTGCCGCAATCCGGTGCAAACTGGATCTCTTGCAAACCGAACGTGCCATGCAAGCCAGCAACGTAAGCAGTATAGTACACCCAGTAGATAGTTTACATATTACAGTGGTGAATTGTGTGTCGTAGTCGACACAAGTCACCCTTCTGCAAGGAGTACCAAGGCATACACCAAAAAGTGCAAGCTAAATTTTTTTTTCCTTTATTTTTTTATTAATTTTTTTTTTTTAAATGTATAATACACCAGATAAAATTCAAGTTTTTATTAGCGAATTTGTTCTTTAAATAATTTATATTGGTATTTATATAATATTACTTAAATATCGCGACTTCAATTTGCATGGTAACTCCGGACTCAAAAATGCAAGATTTTTTTTATTAAAGTTTAAAAAACAAACACAAAAAGAGAAAAAAGCAAAAACAAAAATAATTGAAGGTGGATACGTGACTCACGTGTTTCTGGTATTTCCGGAGCTTGTGTATTGTAGATGAAAGGATAAATTTTTTTTTCTGTCTTTCCTGATGATCAGGTTGAATTGCTGCACAATAAATATATCGCGCGGACAAACCTGCTGTCTTGCGCGCGTTTTATTTACCTATTGTATGTGTAGGTATATATAGGTACTTATACAGGCACTTAAAACTCTATATAGCCTGCTGCTGACGACGACGACGACGACGACAGGTGCGTAACGTGTGCGATCAACTGGATGGTGATGAAGTTGAAGCTTCAAGAGCAGCAGCAGCAGTAGAAGGGGCGCCGCTGTGATTTCAAAGCTGCGACCACACTTCTTTCTTTTTCTCCTTCTTCTTTTTTTCTTCCTCGTTGTCGTTTTCGTCGTCTTCGTCGTAGTCGACGTCGTCGTCGTTGTTGTCGTTCTTTTCTTTCTCAACGTAGTTGTCGTCAGTTGTGGCGGGGTCAGGAGGAGACTCTAATCTCGTCCAGAGCGATTATTTTTTACACACTTGTGGTTAGATGATGTGCTTGCTCTCTTTGCAGCTTTCAAGCGCGCAATTTTTTACTCCTGTTTGATAGAGCTTGCAGCGGCCTGTAGGATAAAATGAGCAATTCTGACTTCGCTGAGAGGACGAAGTCGACTGCGGTTTAATATCCTTTTATCCTTATTGGTTCATTTTTGAGGTTTTCGACGTGCAAACCTCAGCTTGCATACGCCTGGATCTACTGCAGTAAAGAATAATATATAATATTGCAAGAGCTGCTAAAACTGGACTTACATACTGAAAGGCTACAATTAAATAATATCTATACCTACACCAATGTCACTCCACCAATCTCTTTTTCTAGAACACGGACAAATGTTTCAAGCTCACTTTTTAGAATATTGGCGGCACTGCATTTTAAGTTATAGGTAATTCGAATTTAAAGGTTGGAGGTTCTGATTATTGCTATTACGAATTATCATTTAAATGAGAGAAAGATATTAAGTTGTACATTTTTTTTCTCATTATTGTAATTATTAGTTAAATAATTAATGGTAATAAAAACATTATGTATGTAACTTGGAGCAATACTGTATAATTCAAAAATCAAATCTGATTGTTGAGTATTAAATGAGTCAATTCTTTTACGTTGACCAAAAAAGTTATTTAAATAAAATTTCCAGGCAAAGCAAAAATTTTACTCCAAAAAACAAATCGGAGCACACGCGCGCATTCTAAAGATAAATAAGACCGCGCAAAAATATAAAATTCCTACGCGCACGCATCTTTCAATCGCTTGCGTCGTCCGCAGCGTAGCAGCCGCATCAACTGCTGCACGCGCGCACGCGGTTCTTGCAGGAAAATAGTTACATTCGAAAAAGCACGCGTTACCCGCGATCGCGATAGGATATACTTATATTTGCAGAATAAACCTGACAGTGTTACGATGCATATACATAATAGTGTAAATGCACTTTAAGAAGGGGTAGACAAGTGTAATAATAATAGTGTGATATAGAAGCTAAAGGTGCGCCGCGAAGAGAAGCCGGCGATAAACCTACTGCCGCGAAATTGAAATGTCGCTGCTCAACGCACAAGATTACCTGGCAAGATTCTGTGCACGCTGTGCTCTTTCCCTGCCTAGGATTCAACTTTCGCGTTCTCAAAAGGTAGCGAACAACAATTTTTTTTCAGAATTTTTAACCTTAAGCAAGATCAGAGCGTGTGATAGGTTATGTCGACGCTTGTGATATAACTCCTTGTGTGATTGGAATCGATGGTTTTTTTTTAAATATTTCATCATGATAACGTATTTGATTAATCTAGATGTATGTTTCAATTTTTTGGAAAATTTAACCAGACTTTTTCATGGATCAGACATTTTTTTGAATTTTTAATAAATGATTTATAACAGTCTTATTGATATTTTATTTTTGTTTGTAAACAATTGTTTTACAATGTTTTCTTTCTTATAATTATAGATTTTAATCATATGCCTGGCAACTGGTACTCTCTTTCTTGGAAATCTGGCTCATTTTTTAAAAAGACGCAGAAGGCATATTCCGATACCACCTTCTAGAAAGCATCTCAGGGATTCAAGGCAGCGATTGCTTAATTCCAAGAATTCAAATTTTGGTAAAAAATTCAGCCACTTTATTTCACTTAATAAAAATTAGACAGTGGATAAGCCAGACCTAATTCAAATTAAATTTACAGATGCAGTTTCTCAAGCTTCTTGGACTAGGCGAAGTGAAGCAAGTACTCGCAGTCATATCAGTGACCGAGCATCTTTAATATCTTCTGTTCCTGGAGGTCCTGATGGAGATGTCAACCTTACTCCACAGCAATATGGTGTTCTTGGTAAGTCTTTTTAATAATTTGATTATGTTTTTATATTTTTTATCAATAAGTTAAAAAAAATGGATGTTACAACTTAAAACCAAAATTTTAATTTATCAGGCTTCTGCAACAATTTCAGGTTATAATATTTTAGGAGTCGTGTAAGACCGTTTGTTAATTTTTCTGTACTAATTCTGTGTTAGAATATAAATGATTGTAAAAAGAAAATATTTGATAGCATAAATACCAAATACTCTTTGTTTTGATCAATAATGAATGAAACATAATATTTTGAAGATCTACGAATTGTAATATTCATTTTATTCATAAATAATTGGCAGACTTAAGTAAATAATTTAATTATTGATTTATTACATTGTACTTGAAGTCATATTTTAGCACATTCTTATAACCATTTCTCAAAGAGCCTAAATTAAAATTATTTTATTCAAAAAATGTAAATTATTGATATTAGTATTTTATATTTTTAAAAAAATATTACAATTCTACTGTGATTTGAAAATTGAATATTCTGAATAAAAATAGGATTTTTAATAAAGGAGGGAAAAAATAAGAAAATTGTAATGTAGTCATAGATCAATATATTATAACATTTATTTCTGTTTCTGTATTTTACGTACACGCGTTTTTAAATAAGCATGTTTATAAGGGTATTTGGCGTATATTTTGCAAGTCATAAATGCATTTTATATTCTTTTCTGTTTTCTTTTTAAAGCATACATTAAATTTTTTCATTGACAGATAGATCAATCACTTTAATTATTTTCGAGGTAGCGTTCGTACGTACGATATAATAATCTTGGCAAGGTGAATTTGGCTCATCCTGTGTCACACGGTCCAATTTGTCCCTATTAATCATCATAATAATATCCCGACCGTAATTTTCTAGCTTTATTTAGTTCCAATGGAAAAAAGATTTTCTTTAGCTTAACTTTATTCATTTTTTCCTTTTCAATTATTGCTAATTTCAACTATAACAATATAAATCATTAAAACGCATCTCTCTGGAATGTTCCTTGCTTTATCAACATATAGAATTCTACGCGTGTATCACAATTGCTCAGGACTTGTATTATTTCCTTCAGCTGCATCGTGATAAATACGTGTGGTCTATAAGTGCTTTTACTAATTAATAATCTTTTATTAATAATAAAAAAAATATGAACAATAAAATGTTACAATTCGCATAAAAGCATTATTTTGCGATCGATTATTAATACAAATAACAGAACGGAAAAAATAAACCCCGCGAATATACATTGATAATGCAAAGTAACGTGATTATATAATAGTAATAATAATAATAATAATAATAGTAATAGAATAAGTTTGAGGAAGTAAATAAACTAGGATAACAATTTTTTTTTTGTCTTCTTTTTTAAATTACAATTATATACGAAGAACCTCTAGCTTAAAATTATTTACAACGTCGATGCCTCTTTTCATCATCTCTCAACTTTCAGCATACAAACTCGACAAATCAACGAAAACTTATTCCCTGCCCTCCCCTCCCCTGTTAAAGCCTACCCTCGTCAATTTAATAACAAATGGTCTACGAATAAAAGCCATGGGATCACTATCCGCTCGTCATCAGTCTAACAGACTCTCTCTCTCTTTTTCTTTTACCCTGACCTTCATTCGTTCCACGAAGGGGAATAGTCCAGGTGTGCAGAAATTCTCTTAAAAACGTTTTTTTTTCTTTTCAGTTCAAAAATCAAGAGTATTCCCCATCGAGAAACTTTATACGTCTGTACATTTTTTTTCATAAAGTAAAAACAAACGAAAAAAAAAGAATATCAAATAAAAGATCGACATCGGCACGCACTAGGAATTCATAAGCCCCCGCGATTATTTAGCTAAAAAATTACCTGCAATATATCTCTACATTCTTACAAACCTTATACAAACGTCTAAAGTTATATAATATATTTATTTATATAATATAATATATATGCTGTTATATGCGTTCTCTCAAAAAATATATATAACCTGGGCCGTTCTCGTTATTATATTTGTCCGTTTTATCAATCGAATTTGTCTCCTTGATCGCATATACTTTTGCATATCATTAACGCACATTTGTCGTATATTGTTATTTTTTTTCTCTCTCCCGCATACTCGTTTTCACTCTCTCTCTTTTTCTCTTTCTCTCACTCGGCATCGCCGCATCTTATACAGTCATTCTTATGAGGTGGCGCAATATCTAAAATAAAGGTAGCTCTTGTTGTGCATCGCGGCTCGGTCTATACCTTTTTTTTTTTCTTTATTTAATTTTGGCTTCGAGTCCGCTTACATATAATATATTGTTTATTTTTTTTTTTTAAATTTTATTAATTTTTTTGTTTGTTTGGTTTATTTTTATACATTTTTATTTTATATTATATTCATCTATATATACGATAATAAAGTTTCCTTTTTTTTCTCTCGTAATTGGATTCGAGGATATAAGGTTGGAGATATCTTTTTTTTTTCTATTTTTAAAATCTTTATTATTTTGTGGTTTGTCGCGCAGGTTGGCGAAAAAGCTGGTTGCCAGCTGCATCAGTGCGAATAAAGACATCTTTCTTTCTTTTTTTTTAATTGACGCTCTTAATAGAAGCGAATTGATACAACTCTTTCTTTTTTGTAATCGAAATATATTTATATTCATACGTGCTATTTTTAGTTTAATTCAACAAAGTATATAATACAATACAATGTATACGCTTGATTATTACATAAGCAATTACATAGATATATATTACAAAGGTATATAATTATTTTAATAAAAAAAAATACATAACGACGTATTTTAAAAAAATTAATTAATTAATTATAAAAGAAAAATTATATAATAAAAAAATTCAACAATAATAGAGCCGGAACAAACTTTTTCGCGCTACATTTATATATTTGGTGACATCGATAGTCGATAGTCAAAGGGGGAGAGGGGATCAGAAGGCATACATTTTGAAAGTGACGGTGTCTTGTTATAGGTAAATTTACGTGTATTTATTTGTTATTTATTTATTTTTTTTGTAATTTATATATTAAACTCGAAAGATATAATATAATTTACCTTTTTATTTTTTTTTAAAAGACGGAATGTAATGCACTGGTTATTTTTTACGGCTCTTATATGTCGTTACAGTCGCAAGTCCAAACGTTATTTTATTTTCTTTTAAATTTCCGGACTCTTTTTATTTTCATTTATTCATTTTTTTGTTGTCCTCTCTATACTTGTTATCGCTTGCTCAATTGCTTGTACTTAATACTTTGTGAGAGACTAGCTCATCTCGATATATAGACCTCTTATATTTATTTTATTTATTTTTTTTTTTTTGTCTTCCTCATTCCTATAACTAATTATAAGATTAAATCTACACTTTTTCCACCACTCACATTCACCACACACATACTTTTATTTTCTCTCTATTTCTCTCTCATACCTATATAAAGCGCACGCACAGACATTCACATCATATCCTTAGCAATAATTATACACTATATCTTGTTCTTTATAGCTTTCACGTGTCAAAATATAAACGAACAAATCTCGTCTATCGACTTATCAAATTCGCGCTAAAAAATCATTTCTCTCTCTGATCTCTTTTTTTTCAATCTCAGTGCCATATAATAATTTGCTGCTACCGAAACGGTACTTTGCTTTGAAATATAAATGTAAAGTTGGTGTACTTATATGCATGCGCGTGCTCGAGTTTAGCTTTCACAAGTTTCTCTCTCTCTTTTTCGCTCTTGCAATTGCAACGTACACATGATTATTTTATCTCGTCGAAAAGGCAAGCGCATATAATATATAGGTCGGATTTCACAGGTTTGAGTCCCGCATATACACTTCTCTATATATTTACGACATAACGCAAAAAATTCATCTCCCAATAATTCGCTCTCGACTATATAATCTATATCTATACCTACCCCGTATTCGTATTCACACTCTCATCTCTCTCTATTTGCATACATTCTTTTTATTTTTTTTTAAATCTCTCTCTTTTTCTTTTTCCTTCTTGCCGCTTTTACAAAAAAAAAAAAAAAAAAAAAAAAAACAAGCGAAGGAAGTGTTTCGAAAACGCGCTTCTAAATTTTATAGTGTATGTATGTATGCATGTATGTGTCATAGGTGTACAACAATATGTAAAATACAATAATGCAGCCGTGATTAAAAAGAGAGAGATATTGATACAGCTGGATAAAATACATAATAATAATAATAATTACATATATTCTATATAGGTATAACTTGGTGGATGGAAAATATACATTATACAATAATACATTTACATATATCAACATAGCGAGCAAGAGAGTGTGAAATATGATGCAGTGCATGCAGAAGATCTTCTGAGAACTATATTTTAAAACGTATAATTTTAATATATCAATTATATAAATCGCGTCCAAAGCTGTGCGTGATGACGATCGTAATTTGTGACAAACGTATTTAATATAGTGCTTGCTTCTGCATCTGCTGCTGTTTTGCTACTGCATATATATTTTCGCCAAAAGATATACATAATAGAAATATAGATAGAGCTATTGAAACTGTGCCAGAGAGCGGTATGTTATTTTTTTTTATCTCTCTTTGTCACACCGCGAGTTAGCTTTTTGTTTAATCTCCGCGACGCTTCACGTGACCCTTGCTAATACCGCAGCTACAACGCCAAGTAGAAGAGTATCCAAAAGGATAATAGCAGATGCTCCATTTTGCGAACCATTTGGTGCATCGCCTTGCATACCCGTTGCTTCTGGTCGTTTAGCTGATATTGCGTTATCGTCGTCCGATTCTTTGCTGTACTGCTGTGGCTGTTGTTGTCGATCTTCCTCACCCGATTCAACCTCTTCTTCCTCCTCTTCTTCTTCCATTCGTTTTGGCGGTGTTGTAATTATCGTGGGACGTTGTGTTGTTGGTGATGGTGGTAATGTTGTTGGTGGCTCGGTAATTGGTGGTGAAGCTGTTGTTGGTGCTAAACTGTTGTTGTTCAGGAAATAAACCGGTCCGAATACCGGCCTTATTTCAGCTACTGTTTCTTCGCGACGCATACCGCTTATAAGGCGTGGATTCGTTGTTGCCTTGTCTTCGTAACGCGATAATAATTTGCCGGTGTATGGTAACTCTACGTCCACGTAATTAGCGTGTAGACTCACGTTTACTCCTGTACCTGGTTCCAGATGCACTTCGACCCTAAAAATAACCGATATGTTTATATTACGTTAATTTTTTATTATTAATTAAAAGGGTTCTCTTTTTTTTTTTTAAAGTAAAAGTATGACGTTCATGGGAAAAAAGCTTGCGTTGCAAATAATTGTGCAATATCATGTAAAATATTCACCCTTTACAATATCGAAGTAAAAGAGAATAAGCTTATTGTATAAGCCACACGATATTAAAAAAAAAAAAAAAGGTAGGAAGAGAAAAGTGCTCTCTTGAAATTATCGATCGCTTATCCGAAAATAAAATCTGATAAAATGTAAAATCAATATATTTTAAAGAAAAAAAAATGAATAGCATCATAAATATAGTACTAATATATTCAAAATAAATACTCACGTGTAAACTCCGCTACGATTCTCACGAATCTCCAAACCCCAATTAATATCAGGTAGACGAGTTTTGTTGTGCAGTGTTACCGAAGTATTTAAACCCTTGAACATTGCGTGACCCTGGCCCCAGTAGATCGTATGAACATAGGAATAACCAAGTGCTTCGGCTAATCTTGCTCGATCCGTACCATCGTTCTTAAGTGTTGCTTCAGCTAATATACGAGGGTTGCGTTTTGTTATACGTCGTTTAGCTTCCATGAGATTTACTGAAGTTAGATCGTATGATATTGGTTCGGTTTCCACTAAGAGTTGACCCTTTTCTGCTGTGCCTTCTTCGCCGTTCTGTGTGTGTATGTGTATATATGTTGATTAAGATTAATTTATTTTTAGTTTGGGAAATTTTGAGGATTTTGGGATGGTAGTGATAAGGATTAATATGATGAGATTGATTGAAGAATAAAGTTTTTGCTAACTACTTTTGTTTGTTTCCTATGAATTATAACTACTTTTATTTTTTTGTTCTTTACGATTGTACATCTAACTTGATAGAGGAAAAAAGTAATAAAACTTGTTTGATTAAAGTCATAAGGACTTTTAATATATTTCATATACAACAAAATGTATTCATATACTATACTAAAAATCAAAGTTATATAAAAAGAAAAAGTACGTACACGCGCGCTTATTACTTATAAAGAATAGCAATTATGATAAAAAAGTATAACATTGTTTCAACTGTACATTGTTGACACTAGCAATTACGCTATATTCGACGATGCGTATACATACTAACCTTGAAATTAAATAATTAGAAAGAAAAAAAATGAAGAAAATTTAACTTTGTCGAAAGAGAAAGAGAAAGACTCTAGACTAGCAAATTAAACGCTTCTATGCCTTAGAAAATTCATACTTCCTTATTTACCCCTCCAATATAGTGTATAATACAAAGGTCCGTTACAAATCGATCTCCACCCCCTTTTTCCACAAATATAAATCATGGTTTGCAAATGAGCAAAAAAAAAAAACTGAGCTCTCTTTTACGCGTTAAGTAACATTGAACAAAGGTTCCGCGCTTCTATCTTTTACATCCTATACAGTAGCGTATATCGACGCCTCGTACGAAGAATACGCTAGAGTATAATTGTCTTACGAAGAATACGTTAAGTATAATTGTCTAACGAAGAATACGTTAAGTCTCTGCT
>JAPYZE010003209.1:0-14191 GCA_030522805.1 Leptomastidea abnormis | reverse complement strand
ATATATATATATATATATATATATATATATATAGCCAAAAGTTCTCCGTTCCGAAATCCAAGAGACGACGACGGAACAATGCTTCTTTTGCGCAAGAAGAGAAGAGTAGATGAGAAGAAGGGGAAGAGGAAGCTTGTGACTCCCCATTGGTTTGTTTATAAATATACACATGTGTATATGTGTGTGTGTGTGCTGGCCGACTCCTTGGCATCTTCGTCGTCATATCGTAGTACATACAGTCGTCGCCTATATATAGCATATATACATAGGATAAGGGTGGAAGCTGGAGTGTGTGGAGACGTGAGTCTTGGTAAGCCCGGGCGCGCGCGAGGGTGCATATGTGACACCTGGTCCCCGCTATATACTCTAGCTTTGCGTCTTTTAGTCATACATATACCAATGTTGCTTGTGTGTGTGCAGGTATGAGTATTGACGTTTCGACACCGCAGGATTTCGTTATATAGTATATGTAGGTATGTTGGTTGTGTGTGTATTATATATGTACGTGGTGAGTTTTTTGGAAGTATGTGGGTTACCTTGGTACCACGCGTTACTGTACATCTCATGTGGTTATAAGGTGTTTTTTGTTTTGTTAAAAAATTTGTTTTTTTTTATTTTACTTGTTGATGGATTTTGAGTGGGTTATTACTTTTTTTTTTTTTTTTTGATAAGTGGTGTAATGCAAAATTAGTTATTTGTAAAAGTTAATGTCGTAACGAAAATTAATGTAAGTATCTGGTATTTGTTTAGCTAATAGAGACGCAAAAAATTTATACGTTCTGTACAAATAGTTAATAATAGTAAAATAGTGGGCGTGATAAAATTAGTAAGTGTATAATATGCGCACGTGCATATTATTATTTTTGTAGGAATGGAGATATAAAGTAAGAGAACGAAGCAAAAAGCGGAAGAAAAGATATAAAGAAATTAGTGTTTCGTAGCTAATGAGGTGGCAAAACATTCGAGGGAGAATGTAACGTTGCAAATATTCATCTTTCAGGCATTTACCTTTCTTTAATATGTATATATACATCGTACATGTAAAGGATCGTTTAAGGTTCGAAGAATTTCTTATTTGTAGATGCGTCTGGAGCTTTGGGTTATATATGGTTAAAAAAATGTAGAACTGACCAATTGGTAAATATAAGGTACGAGTGACATAAATAAGTTGGTCTTTTTACGACAAGTTTTATATGTACCTATGTGTTTTATAATTGTGCGTATTAATTATTTTATTGAATAATAAATTTTTATGTTGACCTTTATTTAAAAATATTTACAGCAATATTTTTAATAATTACCTCAAGAAAATTTGTAAAATACCATAAAATAAAAATTAGGCATTAATTATTCATCCCTTATTTCAAATTTTTTTATTTTTATTTTACACCACACTTGTTCAAACCATTATTCAGACACCATAATGCAACAGGTGTGCATCAGCTTAGTCAAACTACCCGCTGGGGGTCTTCACACTGAATATATATCTACAACAACACGTATACCTAAATACAGAGAAAAAGGTCGTTACTCACACACACACACACACACACACACATACTTACCAGACAGACTTGGAAATAAGAGTATACCTATATCTCGCTATCGGCACACCTTTCTAACGCTTATGGTAAAAAAAAACTAAAGGTGCTTCTCTATGTATTTCTCTTTCTCTCTTTTCCTTAGCCCCCATGCCATTTTTCTCGCACCCTCAGCAGCAGCAGCAGTATTGATCCCCGATGCAATTTAGATAAGCCATGCTGGAAGATACTACTATTCGCAAAGCCTGAGCTGAACTTGTTCGTTTCGCTTGTTGGCTGAGTATATTTATATACTTTGATTCGTTGAATCTTATAGATATACGTGGATTATGGGATACTCTATATAACAGCGAGTAGGTATATATTGGTGTGTGTATATTGGACTACTGCAGTTAATTCTGAGTAAGAGAGGGAGAGGAAAGAAAGATGCGTTTACGCACGTCACCACACCCGTAAATGCGTTACACGAAAACTTAATGAAACTCATCGAAGCTGACTAGTTGGATTGTAGGTAGGTATACAGAGCTTGATGTATGTACATAACACTTGAAATATATATAAGTGTACATGTATAGTAGTTTGCCACTGTGATACAGAAAAAGCTTATCGGTTTGAATAGTAAACCTTGTACAGAAGCAAATTCCTTTTCTTTTTTTTTTTCAATTTTTATAATTTTGTGAAATATTTAATAGTATACGTATCTATGCCTATATTGCGTTTGCTGATGCTACAAGTCCTGATAGTATTTTTGTATTAATAAAATACAATCTATTCTTTAATACTCTTTTAGCTATCAAATAATTTATTAAACTATATTTAATTTATTTTTATTTCTATATTAAATCATTTACTTTGTTTAATTTTTTTTATATAAAAAATTTATTCTATTCAACAATACAAGTCGATTAAAAAAAAAATAATAATAATAATAATAAAAGTAAAGTATTTCCCATAGGTATACATATATAACATAATATATGTATGTATACACATTAAAATACTTGCTTTCAAACAAGGGGTAACTTTCAAGACTCTTATACATACATACATACATACATACATACACACCATACTCTCAAAAACCAATTGACTTGTAAAGCTACATTGGCAGCAACTATAACAGCAGCAGCAACAGCATGAGATTTTCTCTTCACGAAAGGCGCACGTATGGTGTGCACTCAATTTCTTTGTCGTCCTGCATCCGATCACTATATAGAAAGAGTAAGAGAAAGATAGAAAGATTGTTCGAGGGTATAAAAAAAAAAGAAGAAGAAGAAGAAGATAGGTAGAATTGAGTGAGTAAGTGAGAGGGTGGGAGGTAGAAAGAAGAAGACAAAAAAAAAAAAAAAATCAGCATATCGCATTTATGCTGATTGACCAGGAAACCCAGATAGGTCCTACTATATACTATATAGTATAAATACACACTCGAGAGTAAGCTCACACATATATGTATGTACATAAGTTTTATATATCTATATATAGTGAGAAAGAGAAGAGACGTAGGCGGTGGTTGGTGGTGGTGGCGTCGGCGCGTATATAGCCAAAGCTTTATCTTCTTCCTCTGCTTGTTAAAACTTTAGTTAATCAGGCGGCAGGACATCGATCACACTGATTCCCCTTCACTTAATTCACATCTCTCTCTCTCTCTCTCTCTCACACACTCTCTCTTTACAGCATATATACAGAGCCTTGAAGTCTGTACTATCTGTTGGAAGAGAAGAAAGAAGAAGAAGAAGAAGAAGGTGGAGGAGTTGAGTTTGCCAAAGAGAGAGAGAGAGGAAGCCTCTCGTTCTCCTTTTCGCTTCAAAATAACCGATATCGGTTATTCCTCCTCTTCTCTCTCTTTTATTCTTTTGTATTGCTTCTCTCTGTCTCTCGTCGCAAACTCAACTCCTCCACATACTGCTTGTATGTATGTACATATCTCTATCCTCTCTTCCTCTTTCTTTTTAAACCACCTCCACCATTCTCCCATATATCCCATTACTGGATACATATACCTATACACACTAGAGCTTGTTCTCGCGACATGTTCAGCCACACCGTATATATATAATACGATCTATACTCATTTTTTTCTTCTTTTTCTTTCTTTTTCATTGCAGCTTCGCACTTTTTCAGTGGCGATTCCGTAGCAAGCAAGCAAGCGAGCGAGCGAGCACGCGTCCGCGCGTACCTATATACACTTTCATATCTACCTTGGCTGCTGTTGCTGCTCCTCCCCCGATCTACATATATATAAAATCCCTGCAGGTAGCAGTGTTACTGTAGTGTAGCACCAAGAAGAAAAGAGAGAGAGAGAGAGAGAAAAGGTCTTGTGTGTGTGTATCTCGGACGGTGTATCGCGAGAGTTGAAAACTCAATTACAGCTTAATGAATTGGCGAGAGAGAACGAAAGGGAGAGAGATAGAATCCTGAGGCTTATAGGTATATACTTGAGTGCGGGACGTGCAGGTGAAAGGGGGAATACTAGCTTGGGATGAGATGGGATGAGATGCAGGATATATAGACTATGTTAACTATAGAGGTGTATGTATAAGCTTTACGTATATACAGTACAGTGACTCCGGCCAGTGTCGCCTGTTGAATGTTCGCCAGGTTCTCAGCTCTGTTGCTTCCGCTATTTCTACTTTGTATGCTACCGAGTATATAATTGCGAGAGCAGCTGTAACAAGAGCGAGTGAGTATACTTTTTTTTTGGCTATGGTGTTTGATATATCAATTGTGTTTTTTAAAATAATTGTCCGGCTATTGATTTCTGATAAATTTGATATTCGAATCGTCAAAATAATTTATGATTTTTAAAAATGAAATATTATTTTCTACATATTTTTGATTACCTAATATATTTATTTATCAAAATTTTATGTTTTGAATAAATTATATACAATTGATATTTTATAAATAAATGTTGCATAAATTATAAAATAAAAAAATGTTTCTAAAATTTTTATATTTGACATACCTACATATAGAAACAAGATGAAATTAAATACATATTATAATTAATTCAATGATTTGTATAATTAATTTGTATTAAATTAGATATTAATATAAAAATTTAGCGTTGATATTAATATTGAATTTTAATTATAAACAACCAAAAAATATATATTTATAACAATTAGAGTTGTGTTTTTAATATTTTTATGACGAGATAATAACCAAAATTTTAAGTAAAAACGAAAATATTTTAATTCTACAGAAGTTGACCTAGAATAACTCGTCGCCAGAACGTAAGTTTTGTAATCCACAAGTTGTAGGTTCGATTTCTGACGTTCATCGGCTAAGTTATTGCGCGAGCCTTTATATGCCAAAATATGCTTAAAAGAGTGTAAAAAATGGCTTCGTATTATTATATAGAATTATTATTTAAGATCACTGTTAGAAATTTATCATGTCATGCAACTTTTATTAAAGATATAAAATTTTTGTACAAATTTAATAAATCAAAATTTGTAAAAATTAAGTAATTAAAACACAAAATTTTGTATAAAACTTATATATTTGACTAATGAATAAATTTATTTGTTGATTAATTTAACTGTACCTATGTATATCAGAAATGTCATTTTGTACAATTGAAAATTATAGGTACAAAAATTACATACAAATATTGTATAAATTTTAAAATATCCGAAAAAATGTACATAATATAGTAACACAAATACCAAAAATAATTATTAATCTTCATTTATCAACTATATCCCTACTAATTTCACATACAACCAAAACATATGATAAACATAAATTACACCTTTAAATCAAGTCACATGAAACATCTGACTCTCCACAAATCTCTAAATCGCAACAATATTATACCACAATTTTCTAATTCTCACACTTTCAAGATGTACCTTTACGTACATCAAGTATAACATTAAGACCAGAAAATCAGTAGCAAATAGGCGTAAATAGTAGTAGCCCTTTTGCAATCTGCAATGCAGACACGTTAAAAAGCACACAAGTATATAAACGCAAAAGATCAGTAGCTTAACACCGCTACTAGAGAGAAAATCTAGCAAGCTGACAGTTAAGCCCAGCAGTAGGTAGTAGCAGCCGCTACCAAGATTCACTAGTATATCAAGACGAGAGTGTAAAAAAGAAAGAAAGAAAGGCTATTCAAGCAAAAGCCGTGAAGGTATACTATTAAGATAATAGCAAAGAGAAAAAGAGAGAGAGAGAGAGCTTCAAGAGAAGAGCCAGATGGCTTTCGCTTAGTCGGCTATACAGGTACGCGTATGTATACAGCATATAATATACCTATACTCACACACGGTGGGGAGTCGCGCAATAATAAGCCTATCAGTTCATTGCGCGCGCGCGGGCACAAGATATAGAGATTCGCGACGGATGAGCTTTATATACGCTATACGTAACAACAACAACATTGCTGCTGATGCTACAACGGCGGTCGCTTATTTCACAGATAATATATATAGAGCCACACAGTACAGTATAAAGCAACACTCTGATTTAGCTATTATTTACAGCTCATTAATCATCCGCACTCTTGACTCTTTTTTTTCTTTCTTTTTTTGCTTTCCTTTCATCTTTTCTTTCTTACGTCTCGCGACAACATCACACGCGCAGCTGCAAGCCGTAGAGCTTCATTTTGCGACCGGCGCGAGTATCATCCTTTACGCTCACGCGAGCGCAGGTGAACGCGACTCTCTCTCTCTTTCTCTCTCTTTTAATTAGGAGCCACTATATATATACCATTCGCGATCCTTCCTTCTTCACTTGAGTTTCTTTTCAAAGCAGCAATTTTCTTTCCTGTGTTTTGTGGTGGCAGCGATGACCATTCTCTTTGAACTTTTTTTCTTCCTTCTTTTTTTCATCTTTTTTTACGTCTTATGTAGCCTCCTACAACACTTGTGAAAAATAAAAAAAATAAAAACCACGCGTATATACGTAAGTTTCTTCCTGGAAGTGATTTTCTTCTCTCCGTTTTATACTCGCGAGTTAAAGTTTCGTCTCGCTTTAAATTTTTTCGCTTCACTTAATACCTACCACCTATATTCTGTTTACATTCAACAATCACCTCGACAATCACACTATATTCTTAATTCAAAGAAGTACCGTAATTTAATTAATTGTGTATAACTAATCAAAATCAATCACTATTAAATTTAAATATTTAAAAAATTCACCAAGTAGGTATTACATCCTTTTTTCTTCTTTTTAAAATAAATTTCAAAAAAAATTGTAAGTTATAGACAAGTCACCAAACATCGCCACGTATACTTATTAATCTTAAAAAAAAAAAAATAATCAGGATCAACGATTACTCAGTATAAAAGTATATATACCTACCATAGAAGTCAACCTGCTGCAGTTGTATAGATCAGTGTCCATATGAGGAAGCTGTGGCACGCGTGACTGCTACTGCCTACACTGCTACAGTACATACATATACTTATATGGCAAGCTGAAAGAGAGCCTCACTCACCCTCGACAAATTACGCGGAAACATGCGAACGCGAATGAGAACGAGAAAAGAGTATAAGAAAGATAGAAAAAGAGAAAGAGAGAGGGTGATCAAAGAGTCAGAAGAGAAGAGTAAAGATGGGGAAAGGGGTAGAAGAAGAGAGACGCGCAATACGTCTTTATCGATTAGCATTTGCCAAAAGAAAAGGGAAGGGTGAGGGGAAAGAAGCGCGATCTCAAAGTCTCGAAGGGAAAGAGATGCAGTTAAAGCTATATATGTAGGTATAAGGTCCAAGCAAGGAAGCTCTGCGAGACATACAACGGCGGCATCTGTTTGAACTGCCAAAGAAGACAGAACCGCAGAAGAAGAAGAAGAATAAAAAGAAAAAGATGCGTCGATCTCAACTTGTTTTCCTTACCGTATATATACATATAAGCTGGACACCAATCCAGGACACGAAGAGGACATATTATAGACTGCTGCTGTACACACAGCTGAAGATGCTTCCGTACATATTATATACTTTTGTATGTCAGGATAGTTTATATATGTAAAGAGTTTGGTTTAAATTTAATACCAAATCTAGTCTGCTTATAAGTACTTGTTGTATAAGGAGTTGATGTTGAGAAAAATTGCTAATGCGACGAGTTACGTTTTATGTGATGTATGTGGATATATATCGAAAGGAGCTTATTTACATGCGAATAAACACACTCGTATATAATGTGTATGTGTGATAAGGTAAGTTCTTTAGAAGTATATATATAGTTGGATCTGCTTATTAAAATGCTCATCTTGTACGAGATTGACTGGTCGCGACTGATTGGTGTGAGATGCAGCTGATGATACTTTATATGGAATTTTATTGCTGCTGGAATGTACTGATCCGAGACTACGACAAGTTTTATTTATTAGGATGAATTAGACTGTGCTTGGCGGCTTGTAAAGAGTTTCTTTTTTTTTTTACTTATTGTCAAATCGTGATGGGATGTTGCATTGAGTTTATTTATTTTTATAGTAAATTTTTAATAAATCCTATTATCCTATTATCCTATACTATTATCCTATTATAAAAGAAAGATGAGCCTAAAATGCAGCCATATCGTCAGCATTTTATTCTAGTTCTCATTAGCCGATTTTAAACCGCAATTATATTTTCTGCTAAACATTTGTTGTCAACCTCAAAAACAAAAAAATCCGCGTACGCGGCACTCTAATATTACTTCTTGTTAAATGAATGAAAGATTATTAATAAAAATTTTAAGTTTCAAAATAATTTTTTTATTACATCACACAGAAGCCATTATATAATTAAATATTATTAAAAATATTATTTGTATTATTAGGAAAACAATATCATGAACACACCATGTGTTCAATACTAAAGCAGGATCAGTTTCTCGTGCTATTTGATGTGTGAACTGAGCAGTAGAGACCTCTACGCGCGCTTTTTGCCGCGCACGCCATCTGCAACCAATGATAATAGAGGACAGGTTAGGGACAGGAGGTCTGCGCACGCCATCTACAACCAATGAGAGTAGGGGTCTACAATAAATGATCCTATCTTCCTATTTCATATTATAAAAGGGAGATGAGCTGTTAGGCGTAGCTATATTCTCATCATTGTATTCAAGCTCTCATTGGCAGATTTTATAGCGCAACTATATTATCTGCTAAAGTGTCAACATAAAAAAAAAAGAAATACACTAATGCTACTTCTAGTCCTACTATAAAGTTTCCTACAACATAACCTTCATAGAGATAGTATCGAATGAAGCGCTCCTATCGATGACCAGTAAATATAAAATTTAGAATAAAATATTTGTTAAGTGATGATTGTTTAAAACAACATTTGATTAAAACTTGTAATTGCTTTTTAAACATCAATAATGTTAATGTATATTTTAAAAGCATACATAAAATATTAATTTTTTATAATAACTGAACAAGTAAAAATGGTCCATTTTATACTTTTATGTCCATGTATTTTTTTTTCTTTCACTCCCAAAAACAATAAATTTATTCTGTTGGTAAAGATACATTACAATGATACATTTATTTATTCTTTATTTCACAAGTCATACAAAAAACTATTTGCGAATCAACATTTTTTTTACAAAAAGTAATAAAAAAGGAAGAAGATAAGAAGTTTTGTATCGTTAAATTTACGAATACATTTGTAATACATTGCAAAAGAGACTTACAAATGTTTGATATATATAATCGAATCTCAAGTTTTTGTACACTTTTAACCTTATCCCTCTCAAGTATGTGAGAGTATATTTTTAAAATTTTAAAGAGATTCGATACAAGAAAAGAGAAGTGCTTGTTTCCAGAAATCGAACGTTTCCTCAATCGGACTAGTGTCTGAATTGAAGTGGGAGGCAAACGTATATAAGATTAAGCAGAAAGGAGGTAGAAGAAGACAAGTAACAGGTATACCAAATATTGAGTTCCATCGACTTTTTTTCCTTTATCTCATCCCTTTTTAAGTTTGGTCTCTTGTACTTTAACATATCGCAACAAAAAAATTGATACAAATGCTATTACAAGAAATAAAATAATGAAATTCGTTATTTAAAAAATTTTAAATTTGAAAAAATTTTTAAATTAATAAATTATAAGAAATCATGTGCAGATGTCTATCGATGAAACGACTGGGTAAAAAAATCACTACAATTATCATAGCAAATTTTATGCAACCTAATAAGGATTAGCTCATCATTTTCGATGCTCAGAAAAATCAGAATTAAATGCATCCGTGGAAGCCATGTGAGTATACATAGTCTCACGCAAAAAAAAAAATTGTAAAAATATGCAACTCGCAGGAATCCAAATCGGATTAATGGAGGAAGTTGATTATATTCGCTCGATACATTGGCGTTCTTACCTAAAGGGCTTTCTCTTGTAACGTAAAATATCAAACCGATGCGACTTCATTTACAACAAGACAAACAGAAAAAGGCTATCTCTTGTTTTGTAATTGGACAATTATTTTTTTTTTTTGTTGCTCGTCGTTTGAGAATATAAGCAAGTATAAGTTTCAGCATCTTAAATATTCGATCAATGCTGATCACTGAATTGCTGCTGCTGTGTATAGTGTATACTATAGTATACGATTTTCTGATACGGCCTTGCCTTATTCGTTTATTGTTCCCACAGTTTTGTTTTCCTACTTACTGTTATATTAAAAGGTATTGTATACTAATTTGCTTAGATATTACTATTGTAACTATGGAGTAAACGAAGAAACAATTTTATTTTTCTACGATTATAAAAATTTTTATCCAAATTTTAAATTTAAATAAATTTAGGTAGCAATACACAACAAATTCATTAAAAAAAAATAAATAAATAAAAGAAAAATAAAAATTTATTATAAGAGAGCAAGAAAAATGATTACGCGAAAGCAGAGAGTGGACAGTTAAGAAATGGGTGCGGATCGAGAGTGTATATATATAGGGGGGCGGCAAAAGGATGGAAGGTAAAAGTACATATATATACACTACACATTTACAAAAGGGACGAGAAGAGAGAGAAAAGAGTCTCGAGGTCTCTTGCGGCATCTTTACTTTGATCAGACTTTTTGTAATGCCTCTGCGCAACAACACATCGCAAAGGTAAGGTCCAAGTAACAGGTCTCTCTCTCTTTCTCTTTCTCTCTTCAACTCCAAAAGTTGCATTTGGTTTTTAAAGGGAAAGAGAAAAAGAAAGATCGAGTGAGAATAAAAAAAAAAAGTATAAGACGACTACGAAACTGGCGGGGGAGTGAGGTAAAAAAAAAATGAGATCCTATACGGACATACTCTTCTTATCTCTTAACTCGTTCGGCTGTCTCTCTCACTCTCTCTCTCTCTCTTGAGAAAAAGACGTGTGTGCGCGATGCGTGGAAAAAGAGAAAGAAGTATATTGGATTATAAGAGAAGAGAAAGGAAAGAGAAGTCAGGGAACAAGAGAAGGAAGAGACGAGAAATCTGTATGTGTGTATGTGTGTGTGTGTGTGTATGTGCTTCTGCGCGGGCGTGGGAATATTATCCCTTGCGGGGGCCACTACTGGCCACAAGAAGAAGAAGAAGAAGAAAAAAAGGAGTTAAAACTGGGAAGGTAAAAAGCAGTGCACTTGTGTACATATATATGTATGCACATATATACGCACCTTTAGGTATATAGGTAGAGAAGTGAAGGGTTATATTAAGAAAGTCGGTGAAATCTCGCAGACAAGATGTATATACCGGAGTAATATGAACGTGTATGTGTGTATATGAAAGGAGGTGGTAAAGGGGTGCGAAGAAAAAGAAGAGAGAGAGAATCCGCAGGCATCTCGCACCTGTGCATGAGCTGCATGTGTGTGTGTGAGCAATTGAAAAATATACGCGGTGTGGTAGAAGAAGCCGCGGGGAGAAAAAAAGAGATAGAGAAGGATATATAAAGAAGCTGAGGAAAGATGATGAGTGCATATATAAAATGAATATGTGTTTAATCTTATACTTTAAATGAATAAACATGTTAGAATACTTATGTGTGTGTTTAGGAGAATTGAGTAGGGTATTAGCTGATATATAAAACTATATATTTTTTTTTTATAATTTTTGAACTTTGTCTATGATATTTATTTTTTAAACATTTTTTTAATTATAGGTATAATCATGATTTTATAATATAATTAAAATTAAAAAAATGAAATCAAAAATTTTAAACATCTTCTTAACGATCATCGAAGATATTTTGGAACACTTGCTTCTTCAGCACATTATCTATTATACTATATTAAAAATAATTTTAAATTAAAATATTTTAGGTATTCTAAAAAATTTTTGCTCTGAAGTATTTGAAAACACGGAATGCTACCGCGTTATACTTGATATTTTAAATAAAGTAAAATCAATTTAATGAATTTCTATGAATAACAAAAAAATTTCAGAAAATTTCGAGTGAGCGAGAAAGAGTAAGCGTTAATAATACATCACAGAAAGTAGGAAAAATTTAATCATGTGTGCTGGGATGGGGGAAAGAATGATTTTCGAAGGTTTTGTAAAAATAGATATACACGGTATATTGACAATATTAATTAAATTTATTCAATTTAACAAGTGGTATACAATTAATTTTTTTTTATAGATATTTATTTTCTCCATTATTTATGATTAATTTTTAGTTTTTTTTCTGTTCGGTGGGTTCATCAGTTGCATTAGCAAATTTTTTTCCAAGAACTGACTCTTTAATCTTGTGATTAACTTCATCGCGTGGGCTTCTGGTAGCGAAATCGACCTGTCAACAAAAAATAATTTGGTGATGACGCTGAGTTATATTTATATGTGTTGTACAGTCATTAAATATTAATTTTAGTTTTTTGGATCTAAAGTAAAGAACTTTATAACTGATTTTTAGGCGTGGAGGTCCAAGATTAAACTCTACCGAAATTCTCATGCCTACGATACTTATATAATTTTCCGACATATTTTACGCAATTAAAGCTATTTATTCGATGAGAATGTAAGATTATTGTAACGGTAAAAAAAAAAAAAATACATTTTTGTAAGAACGTAAGCAAGCTGCAAGATATAAAGTGAATAAACTATTACATTTTTATTTTTTCAATATAAGTTTAACATGTGCGATGTACATCTGTGTAACTACATAAACCTAAAAGATCGCGCAATTATATCTTAAAAATTGATAAAAAATATGGCAGAGCAATGGCATAATGTTAAAAATTTGAGAAACTTCGGATAATTACGAATCTCTATTAATAAATATTATAATTTTATTAATTTCAATAGATTATTTTATTTCAATCTAATTTTTTAATATTATTTATTAATTATACTGACATTTTTTCCCGTTATAATTGTAAAAAAAAATATACACTCGCGTAATTTGTTATCAATCTAAATAAATAATGCATTCTTAGCGTGGTATGTGTTACGAGGAAATAAGAACTAGAAAATAACTATATGTTTTGATAAATTCTTACCTTATCAATATTACTTTTTATTGTTGGACAGGCCTGTAGATCAATAATTATATTTATTAATATTGTGTCAAATGTATGAATTTTTATATTTTTATGATTCTTAAAAATCAGTAAATTTTGATAAACAATAATTTAAAAATTACTTTTTTACACTTACCAAAACTGCAACTACTGCCACAATAAAGAAGAAAAGAATTTTGAAGATATGCATCTTGATGTATCGTTGAAAAATTCTTGAATTGAACTATAGTCAAATTATTTCTAAATTCCGTCTTTTATACTAAAAATTTGACAAATTTTATTTACATTTCATTATTTTTTAACACACATCGTGTTGTACTAGCAATCCCGATAAATATATGGACGTATATCATACATCTGCTATCGAACACACGCGCGCGTGTCGTCACATACAAGGTCGGGGAGAGAGGGGCTAGGCTACACGATTTTTCTTCAGCAATTTTTTTTTCTTTTACTAAATCAAAGAAATAAATTTTCAAAAAATGCGGACTTCAAACTTGAAATGTTAGGAAGCCCTTCATTTTTTTTCAAGTCAAAATATTAAAATTTGTGACTTTTAGATCAAAATCATTGAAGTCATCTTTTTTTACAATTTGAAAAAGTCACGGGGCTGAACTACACGATTGCTGAGGCTCAACTACACAAAGTACGATAAAAGTCGCAAATTTGGATTTTTTGGATTGAAAAAAATTTAGTGACTTCTTGATAGCCCTAAATTTATAATCTACCATCAGAAATTTTTTTTATTTATTAGAGAGCAGAAAAAAATTGCAAAAATTAATTAAAAATTACCCTACCCCGCTTTTCGCCTGTCTATTAATTGATCAATTATTGCATTATTGCTTTCTCAAAGAGAAAGCTTTGTAACGGTGAAAATTTTCGATTTGATTTTTTTTGGTTTTCTTGACGTTTTGAAAGTTCTTACGTCAAGTAAAACTGTTATTATTTTAACGAAAAGATGCTTTAATCTTCTCAGTAAATTTAAAAAGTTAAAAGTAAATTTTTTCAAATACGCACGGAAAAAAATAATTTTAATTATTTTTACTCGTTGGTTTTTTCGTTGATTATTCGTGGGTTTTCACTCGTCCGTTTTTTGTTGATTCGTGGGTTTTTACTCATATATTAATTACGTTGTCTCTAAATCCTTTAAAATGTTATTCTTTATAATTCGTAATACTAATCGTTTTAAGAATCAGGCCTCAATCATATATTTATACAAAA